>KZ809188.1:82480-97634 GCA_000696205.2 Oncopeltus fasciatus | reverse complement strand
AAAAAAAAAAAAAAAAAAAAAAAAAAAAAAAAAAAAAAAAAAAAAAAAAAAAAAAAAAAAATAGATAGCAAGAGCATCATAAACTATGGAAATTCTTCAGCAGTTGAAGAATATTTGTACTTGAAACTTCCACGTCATCAATAACCAATTTGTATTTAGTTTAATTTCGTAAACCAAATATTAAGCTTGCTGCAGAAAAATTTTACACATTTTACTTGCACTTGATATTTCAGGAAATCTTCCTCTCCTAGTTGTCAAATCTTACTCAATAAAAACTTTAAATTTTAAAGTGACATGCCAAATTTTACTAAGATAAACAACTGATTTGGCCTATTATAATTTATGATATAGGTAAACCCCAATTCCTAATTTTTCTATTTTACTATGTAGCTCCCTAAAACATTTTTTTAACAAAAGATGAATCTATGTTAAATTTCCTTACTCCAATCAAAATTTACCCACACACATATATATAATAAACTTTGTTGACATTAAAGATCAAAAGGGAGAATTCACCCTCTCCATTTAAGAAAAATAAAATAAATAAACAATATAATTTCACCTGTCTGTACTTTTTCTTGGAGTTGTAATTTGCCAAAAGTTTTGTTTCATCTTCTGCATCTTCATTGTCAGGTTTGAGATTAGTTACTGGCATATAATCAAGGATTTTCTGTACATCTATAAAAAATAAATAACAAGTATAATATAATATAATGTGAAGGGGAATAGTCCTTGAACACTCAAGTGAACTAAGCAAGCTGACTGTCTTTGAAAATAAATTATGTTGAAAACAGTTCAGCAAGGACTGAACAAGGACAAAGGAAGTCTTTGTGCAAAGATTGGATATATCTCTCTAAATAAAATTAGATTTGCTAAGATTTAACTAAGAAAGTCAGTAAATTTACTGACATTAATTAATTATTATTAATACATAAATTATAAATGTTTGCTGCATTTTTCAGCTTTAAATTGTAATTTTTAAATATCAGCTTAGTGGATGAGAGCTGGGGAACCCCAGGCAGATGCGGCGGGCCAGGCAGCACGAGCGGACCAGGCTGGAGCGGCAAGGGCTGGAGAAGCGAGGGCTACTGGAGCGTGGGCTACGGCCAGAGAGGGGGCGGCGAGAGCGGGGGCGGACCAGGCAGCAGCAGCGGGCCAAGCAGCACGTGCAGACCAGGCGGGGGCGGCGAGTGCTGGGCCGGCGAGGGCGACTGGAGCGTGTGCTACGGCAAGAGAGGNTATATATATATATATAAAATGAAACATTCGCTGCTGCGATATGTAGCTATCAAGAACTGAGAAGAATAAAGAAATCGGATAGAGAGTACAGTGCACACACAAAAAGAAAATATCACAAGGATCAAAGTTTTCGGGCATCTCTTGCCCTTCATCAGTGAGAAGTGAATAGATACTAGCTGATACAGTAAAACCTCCATATATCGAATTCCAAAGTTCCAGTAAAAAAATTCAATACATAGAAATTTTGATACATGGAAACACATGAATGTATGTACATTTTCAGTTGACAAGGTTAATTTTTATCGCATTGATAGGGTTTTTGTACCTTATCAACATGATAATAAAGGGACAGAGGGATGTGGTGTTGTATGTGTAACTAATATACAAATTTGGTTCATTTTATTTTTTAAAATGAAATACAAGAAATGAATGTATCTACATATGTATATGTATTCATATGAACCTACAAATGGCTTCGTAATGTTTAACTAGGAATTTACTAACATAGGTACATATTAAAAATTTCATTATCTCAAAGAGTTACACATTCTTAAAGTAAGATCTTATGTCTGTTTGTACAATACATTTAGAAGCTTCATCGTAAAAATGTTCGCAGCCCATAAATATCTCATCTGGAAGGAATATGATCCATATTAAGCCCCAACGAATAGTATCAAAAGCTGACAATATTTCGTGTTTTGATGGTCTTGCAGGTTCTTGCTCTTCGAGCTGATCATCAGTTTCCTCTTCTTCCGTTTGCTCACTATGAACAGAAGCTAAAATGTCATCATCAGTAGGGTATTCGGCTACAACAACATTATCGTCAATCTGAAGAAATTGATCGAGTTCAACCTCGCTGCCAATATAGTTTTTCTCCTGCAAATGTTGATAACTTGTGTGTACGTCATTCATCAAATCATCTTCTTCTTCTACACTAGTTAGTGTTTCAGAAAAGCCGGTCTTTGAAAAATAATTTTTTATTGCAGTGGCGGTAACATCATTTTGCCAAACCTTTGCAAGCTCTGCTATGCTTGTTCTCAGATCTATAGCTGTTGAAGGGGGTTTTTCAGTCTTCAGGACCCATAACATTCTTCTCTATAAATCCTCTTTCTGTAGTCAACCTTTAAATTTTTAATCCTACCCTGGTGCATGGGCTGCATTTTTGAGGTAGTGTTTGGTTGCACGAAAAATAAATTTATGTTGGACAATTTTGATGACACATTAGGGTGAGCTGGATTGTCAATAATCAATACAATTTTTCTTCTCTGTTTTTTATTTTTTTGTTTAAGCTTGATAACCACTCTTCAAAAATGTCACCAGTCATCCAGGCTTTCTTATTAAAATTGTAATCGACTTCTAAGGATTTAACTTCTTTGAAGCACCTAGGATTTTCACTTTTCCCTATTACGAATAACCTTAGTTTTTCTTTGCCCGTCATATTCGCACCAACTAAAAGTGTCACTTTCTCTTTACTGCTTTTACCGCCGTGGCAATCATCATTCATGAAAGTTAGTGTTTTGTTTGGCAAATATTTATAAAAAAGGCCAGTCTCGTCGACATTAAAGATGTCCTGTGGACTATACTCTGCTAAGATTTTTCTTAAAACTGTTTCCTTCTATTGAATGCAATAATTTTCATTGACACTTGCACTTTCTCCAGAAATCACTTTTTCCTTTAGGTTATGCCGCTTCTTAAATTTGTCAAGCTTGCGCTGGCTTGGAAATAATTTTGACCTAACTGCTTAGCATATTTCAAGGCTTTTTCTTTTAAGAGGGGTCCCAAGATAGGCATGTTTTTGTCACGCACTAGTTTAACTCATTTTAGTAGAGCTTGGTCAATCTTAACATATTGGCATTTTTTTAGAGCGCTTTCTTTCAGCCCCAACAAAATCATCTGGTTTTGACACACTTTCAAGGTTTTTCAAAATCGTAGATATGGTAGAAGTTGGAACGCCGTGCCTCTGAGCAAGATCTTTATTCCGCATTCCATTGTCAGCATCTTTCAAAAGGTCAAGCTTTTCTGCAATAGACAATGACTTATGTTTTGCCATTAAACCTGTAATGACAAATGAAGAGACACACTAACAAACTGATGTCTGCACTGACAAAAGGCTGAATAAATTACCGGACTGACAATAATAAATTGATAAGCTGGCGAACAGTGAAACAGCCCAAGCAGGTTACAGACTGAGGTGATAGCTCGACTGGAGGGAATCTGTGATTTACAGAATGCCCTGTGATTCACAGCATTATCTGTGATTAACAATCCAACGGGTCCTTTACATTTAAACCACCATTTTTTTTTTCTTCAGTAGAGCTGTTTGCTCACACTATTTCACTAGTTCGAAAAATGTTCGATATATAGAATATTTTTTCGGTATACAGAAACAGTTTTTCTATGTAATGAGTTAGGGAATTTAAAGAAAATTCTATATATGGGGATTTTCAATACATAGAAGTTCGATATAGAGAAGTTCTACTGTATATATATGTGTGTGTAAATATAAAAATTCTTACTCAAATACAATTTCTATATTATCTTTTTCTACAGACAGAAATAGTATATTACTATTTATTATTAAAAATTAAGTAAAATGAATTTTTTTTCTTTAATTATTTACCTACAGGTTGATGTAAAAGCTTATGATCTTGGAGATCCACAGTTGAGCTCAGTAACATCTGTGCCTGTATTTGTTCGTCACGTAGCAGTTGTCTCTCCTCCCATACATCTTGGATTTCCCGATGATAGCTACACTCTTCAGGTAGAGACTTATCATTGCCTTTATTATTTTGTTTTTTGAAGCAATAAGCCACTATAATTTTAATAATTGCAGTCTCTATGTTTACTCATATCCTGATATTTATTCAATATAGTAATAAGTCAACTGATATCAATTCATTGGCAGCCTTTTGCCACTACAGCTTTTATCTGAATTTCTTCAGGTTTTATAGTATTAGCACCATAAGAAAATCTTAAAGTACACCTTTTACATTATTATTCTCTTTTTGTAGAAAAACCTGAATTAATAGCATAATCAAAACAAATTAGTATACAATTTTTTTTTTTAAATTCTTTAATTAATTAAATATTTTTCTCTCTCTCCTTAGTCAATTTTAAACTGTTAAGAGATATCAGTAAAACCATATTGATTTCAATTTATGTGTAGGTGCCTGAAGATGCAAAGCCTGGTTCACTCCTGAAGTCATTTGCTGTCATTGCTACAACATCCGTTCAAAATATTCCACTTCGCTGTTCCATAGTAAATGGAAATAATGACAGTAAGTTGTTACATCATAAGGTTAAGATTATTATTTAAAAAATAAGTCAGTGCTTTGTTTACAAATACTGAGACTGAAAATTCACAATTGTGTGAATTAATTAATTATTATTTATTTTAATTAAAAGGTATGGCAGTATTAATAGCTGAAAATACTATTTAATAAATATTTCCTCAAGTGTAAGTACGTGACATCTGTTTCTGATGAATGCTTCTCTTCAAGAATGAAACTCCTCAAGACTCACTAAGGGAAGGTTCAAAAATAAAAATATGATTCAAAAGTTTCTTTGTAACAATTAAAATTGAAATTTACTATTCTAAAAAACAAAAACAAAAAAAAACCTCAATGCAAGCGGATAATTATCAGAAATATCTGTCTGCTGTTACCTTCTCGCGGGAATATTAGCTGTATATGTAGCTGCCAACTTATGTAGTACGACGCAAGCTTCGATATGTGAAATAAATTCCCACTGTGGTGTCTATGGCCTATCAAACAAAAAAAAACTCATTTTATTGTTATTTTATTGACGATTGTAACACGGGTATTTGCTTCCCAAACATCTCGGAAGGGGGGGGGGGTCACCCCAACCTCTCCCACTTAAAAAAATTTGTCAGGCGGTTGGGCAGAACAATGAAATTCATTTTTTTNACATATAACATATTCACAAACTGAATTGATTCATATTAACTTGGTACTTTTTTGAGATCTCACTATTAAATCTCCAATTCCTTTAAAAACATGTGACAGATGGCTATTCGGTAAAGGTGTACTTGTCCTTTCCCTTGTTCAGACCATTGTAAAAATTATACTATTAAAAAAAGGGTAATGTATTTATTTCCAAATTAAATATACCACATTATTGTTAACAGTAAAACAAACAACACTTTAACTAACCTGTAATCCAATAGGTATTGCCTGCCTCTGAATTGGAGTTGGATCTTTGTAGCCAACCTTATCAATGATTTCCATGATTTCAGGGGAGAAATTGACTTCTTTCCAATTCCGTATTGGATCAGGTATTCTTCCACCTATAAGAGCATACAAAATCTATCATTAAAATTATAACCAAGTTTTATTTATTCATTATTCTTAAAGCAGAATAATACAAATTAATTTTTTTCACACATTATTTTATCTATATGAAATTTTCAGATTCTATTTTCCTACATAACAAAAGAGATTTTGAGGAATAGAGATTTTTATAATGTTTTATAACTTATTATTTCACTAGAAAAATGTTGTTTTTTTTCTGAAAAGAATTCAAAATATTAATGATTTTTAGATTAATAATAACTTCGACAATTGCAGAGATATAGACAAATAATAAGGCTCCTAAAGGCAAAGTAAAACAATTTTCAGAAAAATTGAAGACAAAGTGCCATAGAATGAAATAAAATTAAGATAAAATAAGGAAGAATATGATTTACAAACAATAATAAAAAAAGAATATTGAAACATACCTTTGATTGTGATGTTATAATCTTCTCTGAATATTCTCCAGTCTCTTTCAGTCATTTCTGTAAGATCCTTCTCAGACCAATGCCTGTCATCCCATTTTTGTTTATCTTCCTTTTTCTTAACTTTCTTCAAACGTACCCTGCACATTTTTATAAAATTATTAATTAATCAAAAGCATATACAATTAAAAACTTTTTTTACATACTTTAAAGTATGCATTAATATAAATAAAGTTTAATTAAAATTTAAGCAAGCAGCAGAAGAGGAATTCTTGGCAGCTAAAAAAATAAGCTAAGTAAATATTATTTATTTGGTCTTTATTAGCCTAGACCAAATATATGCTGATGGGATAACATCCATAACAGTGAGGTCAGACACTTTTGGTACCATCAAACTGAACAAGTGGACCAGTAAATAGTGAAAATGATCTACTCTGAAATAGCAGTAAGCTCATAGCAAATAAATATATGATGTATGTTTTATAACTCAAAGTTTTAGCTATGAGGTAATGTCTTGGCGAGAAAGAAAGTTTCTGCTTTATATGGCACTTATTTATAACTCGCCCTGTTCAATAGTTCTCAGACCTAAATGATCACTTAAAAGTATGAGCATAACCTCTTCATATTCGAGAGAAGCTCTGTTGCATCTTGAAAAGAATAGTAATTAATGTCATTAATTACAATTTAATTGGAAAAAGTAATGTGGAGAAACATAATTTATACGATAAAACAGAAATTAATTTAAAGCCAGTCTCTGTTAGTCAGGGAATAAACAGGAGGTCCCCAAAAGATGAAGGGAGATCTCAATGGGAGAAAACCATGTTGAAGCCACAAGATGGCATGAAGTGATGACAAAATACTAGAAGTCTGACAAGTAAAGGCCATGTCTTACTTGAGTGTTATAGTTCTATTAACTTACTTAATAATGAATCAGACAATTAGTGTGAAAACCTTGCCAATTACAAATATATGTCCACTACATGTCTATGCTGGGCAGATTTGACAAAAATTTGTGATAAATGTCTAGAAATCTGATGGTATGAAACTTTTTGGTAAATCAAACAAATAAAGACCATCATAAAATTATCAAATAGTAGGTTAGATATGCATAAATAAGCTGGGCCTTGTACATTCTGTTTGAGTACTAAATAATATTACACAATTAAAATTGAATGCTCCTGAAATTCAGAAACCAAAGGCAGGACTGAATATGAGGAGGAAACTATGACACCCATGTAAGCATTCAATAACAAAAGTAAACTGAAAACCTGTATATCCTTTTTCCTTTCATATCTTGTTTGTTCCAAAAAAATAAATTCAATATGTAATTTAGACAGGACACAACTTGCCCACAGCTCCAAGCTTGATACAAACCAGTGTCCTAAAATGTTGCCAAAGGAGACAGAGAGAGTCCTATCGTTGGCATGAGAATGAACTTATCCAAACCTTTTTGGAAGTGAGATGAAGGAGAAAAAGCATTCAGATGAAGTTAGTAGAGAGTGAAGAGGAGCATAGAAGAGTAGGAAGGAGCCAACTTACACAACATAAAAAAACAAAGAGAAATTGGACAAGAATCAAAACTGTGATTGATGGAATATAAATATTTAAATAAGAAAAAAAAAAAAAAAAATTCTAAAAGGAAGTAGATTTAGATATTCACCATTTACAACAAACACACGTATGCGCGCACACTCACTTTTTTTTATACATAAAATGAATGTAGTGCATCATTCATACTTAACAAGATATCACACTAGTACTTTTAAAATAATTAATTCCTACAACTAATAATTTGTAATTATTTTATTACTTTTAATGAGTGAGATTAAATATATTTCTTTCTGATAATTAATGCATAAGATTTAAATTTGGATGATTCAACAAGTCATAATCTAAGTAGGAGCTTGACAATTTCCTCATATGACCTGACCTTATTCATCTTAGCAATTCAAAATATGCAGATAAAACCTTCAGAGCTAATCATTTATTGGCATACTAATCTAAAAAAAATAGTCTTGTAAGTTAATTAAAATGGACTAACACATTACAGCCCTATTAAATCCAGTCTAATTTTTTTCCTTTTTAATTATAGGCAAAATATTATTATTTGATTTACCTCTGTTTTACAATTATACAAACATGAGGTTGTATGATCCTTATATTATTTTACTTTAATAAAAGTAAATAACAAGGTATTAAAGACTGAAAAAAGAAGAAGATGTTAAATACAAATTACAAGTGATGTTTTACAGTGGTTTTCAAATTGAGTCTTCCTATTAAGGTTGATGCTATTGACTGATATTGGTAACCCATTTAGGCGGCAACAAAAACATCAAAATTACCCTCTCTTAATTGTTTACAGAGGTATATATAAAATATTAGACTAAGAGTATATATACACACACACACACACACATATATATATGCGCCCTTAAACACTAAAGGGTCCGGCATTTTAAAAATAAGGAAATTAAATCAGGTTTCTTCCTGGAAACCGTTGGATGATTTTTAAATATAGATATTGAGGTGTTGGANATATATATAAATAATTTGTGGGGGAGCACTCCAAGACTTTTTGAGTAAATTTGAGCAAATGATAGTTGTGTAACTATCATAAAATGTGTATTTTATAAAACAAGACTTAGATTATAAAAATAGAGAGTTTTTGACCATAGAGATTATTAGTAGAGAATTATTGTTGGGTTGAAGGTTTGTTAGGTTGATCAAATTAAATAAAAAATTTAAAAAAGTATTTTTCTATCTGCCGATGTTAGGCTTACATTATAAACCATCTTCAGGGCTATCATATTTTTGTAAACTCATAAATGATTCTACCTTAAAACTGAATATAATTGAGATATAGTCTTTAATTAATAAACAGCGATGCAATGCACTTGCAAAAAAAAAATTTAGATGCAAAATGATAATAAAATTAAAAAGTTTTTTATTTTACTTTTGTACTTACTAGTGTAATACATTATTTACTTCTTCTGGGGACAAAGGTCAATGATGAGATGATAATGGTATAGAATCTAAATCTATACCATTATCATCTCATTGAGATAGGAAGCAAAATCTTAATGAAATGGTGATCAGAAGGAATAGGAATTGGGAAAGTCAAAACAAAATAAAATTAAAAGCCAGAAAATAGATTACCTATAAATGATTATTAGAGAATGCTGAAAATAAAGAATGATAGGATAATAAAGATAGGATCTGCTGCCATATGTTTCAAATATTAATAATTGATTATTAAGCCATTGAGTTTTATATTAAAAATAAACAATGAGTATTTTCTTAAATAATATCAGAGAGTTAACTGCTGTCTTCGTTCATGGCAGTTTCATTGCCAGCCAAATAAACAAAGACCACCAAATATGATGGTTTTTTAGGTATGTTAAATATAAATAAATAAATAAAATAATTAAAGTATATATATATATATATATATATATGTGTGTGTGTGTGTGTGTGTACATATAATATAGACACACAGGGGCACGAGCATGGGCACAGGAAACATTATTCTGAACAGGTCATTACTTAAACATCTCCTGTGTAGAATGGTCAAGATCTGTTGAAAAAGTGGTGTCATGGTACCAACTTATATAGCTTGATTCCCTCTATTGAACTTTGATTAAACTGATAATTCTTCAGATTCTTAAATAGCTTATTTAGAGAGTGTGTGTGTGTGTTTTTGTGTTTGAAACTTCTGACTTACTTTTCTTGTTCTTTTTCTGCTTCTGTTCTCCTCTTTTCAAGAAGATCACCATAGAACTTAGACTGATCTCTTTTTTGTGCTTTAATATCAATCCCAGCCACATTGCCTCGACCAAAAAACTGAACCTAAAAAGAAAGAAAAAAAAAAGAATACAAAGGTAAACTTTTATCATGTATATTCAATTCTTAAATATATATTTAAAAAAAAGAAATTTTCCTCGCATAATTAAATAGAAATGATTATGATTTTGTATGCTTTATATGCTTATTTTTGTAAGCAAAACACTTGCTGGACAGTAGAATGCTTACTTCTGAAGCCGAACTGATGATTTGGAAGGTATTGAAGGGTTCAAAGGAAGATTACGGAGAATTTGGCTGGTGATTAAATCATATCCGGGTGATTTGAACTTAGGCAGATGAGAGATTATATACTTGACCTCAGAGGGTGTTACTGCCTTGAGTGGCAGGGACATAGGTAATGGCATGTCCAGGAACTCCTCGGTCTCCGCAGCATTAAACAGGTCTAAGGGATCTGAATGAAGAGTAAATGTTTGCTTGAGGTGCTGGGCAAACATTTGGGCCTTGTCTTTGTCAGGAGAGACCCAGGAACGATCTCCTCGACGCAAGGGAGTAGAACCTTCATGGCTCTTAAGGATTCTGCGAGTAGCAATCCAAAGAAATTTGTCTCCCGCTGAGAGGGATGTTTTACGAGTCTGGAAAGATGATTAAAGTTTTTGCGGTCTGAGGAGTGTCTAAATTGACACAATGCTCTTTTGTGGAACGATGCTCTTGAGCGGCGTTTCACTATGATGAGCTTTTTAAGCAAATTTGAGAGTGGTTTTTGGTAAATTTTGGTTTGAGATTAGCCATATACATGCATTGCTGAACATTTGTGGTAAAGGAATGTACAGCATCATCTAGATCATCTAAGGTTTTTAGAAAAATTCCAAGGTCAAGTGACTGTCCTATGAGAGTTCTAAGCAAGGCCCAGTTCTAACATATTGAGGAAGAGAAAAACGAGATTTTTTAATTTAGAAGTAAACTTGTTGGCCATCAAGTTTAATGAAGAGAGGATTATCAGGAATTTGGTCTTGGTAGTTGAAGAAACTAATTAGTAACTAAAAAAGTTTGGTTAAAAATTAGAAAATTGGTAACAAATCAGAAACCAAGGCGGCTCCATACTTATTGACAGGTACACTAAACCTACATACTCCGGACACCTCCTACATTATAACTCCTCACACCCTTACCACCAAATATTGCAAAAAACCTCATTTCCAGAACCTCTCTGACAATATATTCCAAGGCAAAAATGTAAAACGCATGTTTAAATAGCATTACTATTATTATTATTCTTAACAATAATGAGTTCCATGAAACATAACACACAGACTCATGAATAAATTGTATAATTCTCCTTCCACCCTCCCCCTCAAATTCCACCTAGTGACACTCCAATGTTCTGTTCTCTACCCAATATTACCACTCTATCACAAAAAATGAATAAATCTCTAATTAATACCTTCCCCAAGCTATGCATAGGCTTCTCCAACAACAATAAACTACAAAATTTATACACTAAACTGAAAGAGCCCAGCCCCATACTAACAGATGTAACATCATTTTCCTAATCCCCTGCATCGCCCAAAATTGTACCGCAGCATAAACAGGACAAAAAAGAACCCCAATAAAAAGAAGAATCAGCAACCATCAACATGACATTAAAATAAAAACCACTACAGCTCTTTCAAAACATTAATACTGACAAACACACTTTCGACTTCAACAAATTCACACTTCTTGCGACGGAACCCAACCTTGAGAAATGACTTTTAGCTGAGTCTATTCACATACATTTAGAACGAAACCCCCTCAATGACAAAATAGACAAAGAATATACTTCTTCCACAGATAGTAATATTTTTCACATATTAAAACAAAAATCACCATAAGACCACCTTATAGCATTTTTTTTTCTCTCCCTACAGTGATATTTACACAAACCTTAAGCCATTTAATTCCTCTAATCCGTACCACACTCCTACATACATTTCCTGTTTTATGAAGCTCCTGCAAAGCATTTTTTTTTTTTTGCTTAAATCAATGTAGCAAATAATTCTTGCTTTGAATCATCAAGAAGAAGAAATAAATAATTTAAAAAAAAACGGTGCAGTTAATGAGTTATTTCTGAGAGGGACAATTAAATAACAATTCTTTGCTTGTATATTATTAATAAATCTTTCAATTTCTTATTTAATTATACTAAATTTCGATGTTACCATATGATCGATAATATTCATGAAAGAAAGGTACAATTCAGCGGAAGCCATGAAAGTTCTTATCCCTCAGCTATAGTTGAACAGAATTGAAATCATTTCCTCATATTTGAATTTAACAGATTAGTAAGATTGAAGAGATTTTATTGAAAAGTTAAGGGAAGCTTACAGGATTGCTAAAATGAATTTGGAGATACTTGGTTGCCCGGGAATCAGTCTTGGAATTTAAAAAAATAAAAACTAATTTTATACAATAAATGCAAGAGAATATAATTTTAAAAAAAAATTTTACTATCTTAGCCGGAACTCATGCCTACCGGGCTGGCACTCCAGAGTGCGGGGAATATAGTGAATTATCAGGCTAGACTCGGTGGTGTATTTGGTAAACATGCCAGCCTGGTAAGTAGGAGATCCTGGTTCGAGTCCCGGCTAAGATAGTAAGATTTTTTTTATTCTATTCCCTTGCGTTTATTGTATAAAATTAATGTGGGATTAAATAGGACAACATATACAATATTTAAAAAACGGATTAGTTACCTAAAATGTTTTTATTATTGCCAACGTTTCTGTATGAATTTCAGGCTTGCTTTAGAGTAATGGAGATAATGGGAGAAGTAACATAACTCTGACTTAATGATTTAGTTTTAGTCATGATTATAGTTATCCTAAAGCCGGAGACTCTCTCCCTCCATCACACACATGGCCCTGAAGAAGGCCTAAAATGTAAGCCGAAACCTTGTGGGATAATAAAATTTTTTTTTGGTTTTACAAATTAGTTCTTATTTATTAAAATTCCTAGTCCGAAGAGAATTGCAAACAGGGGATTATAGATAATTCATTGTCGGCTGCGGGAGGCTGGTCTAGTTCTGTTTGTCACTTAGAATGGTCCTCTGCAAAGAAANTATATATATATATAGAGAGAGAGAGAGAGAGAGAGAGAGAGAGAGAAATAAATAAAATATCACTTTACTGGGAGAAAAGACCCATTGAACACACTCCCAATAAATTAAATTGCCAAGGCACAAGAGGTAAGCGAGGCTATCTTCATTTTAGTCATTGGGGAGGATAGTAAGAAAAAGTATCTGGCGACAGGGATCAGGTAAATGAATTAGGGTGAATCGGGAGCTTGTTATGGAAGGGTGTGAAGTGGCTGGAAATTGGGTCTTGGACATACAGGATATAAAAATTGTGGTGGAGGATCGAGTTGGACACATATCCTTATGTGCAATTATTCTTAGGTCTTTGGATTGAATGGATTATATTTCTTAAAGGAGCTATTAAGAAAATAATAATTGAAAGGGACATTGACCGACCACTGCATGTAATAAACAGTGCACACCCACCATTATTTAGTAACTCTCCTACTCTATTAATTCCAAAATTCAACAGAACACAAAATTTGATACAAAAGATCCATTCCTTCAGTTATCATACATCAATGCTCTAAATATTATATTATTCAGTTAACATTCAGACCATTCTCTGAACTAAATATTAAATACTAATAATAATAAATATTTTCTCTGAATTATTAGTGAGCTTAAGACAGGCAGAATATCCTTAATAAGGAATCCGCTTGTCTAAAAACACCAATTACATAGGTCAGAGTTTGATTTGCGAATTGTTTAAACTAAGCAAATTTCTTAGTTTATCAATTGATGAATATTTTTACCTAACGAAGAGAGGGTTATCATTAAATAAATATTATATGATAAATTTTATAAATATTATTTATTTTGTGGTCTTTAATCCCACGTAAATTATCTAAATTTACGTGGGATTAAAGACCACAAAATAAATAATATTTATAAAATTAAAATTAAAATTAAATTAAGAAGAGTCATTTAAACAGCTTGACAATGTCAGCTCCTCCGAGCATGAGCGATATATTCGTCGGCCTCGGAGGTTGGACTCTCGACACTAGTGCGGGGAATTTAATAACTTATCAGACTTGTCTCGGTAGCATAAGTGGTAAATGCACCGGCCCGGATAGCAGGGGATCCAGGTTCGAGTCCTGGCTGGGACAGTTAGATTTTTTATTCTGTTCCCTTGCACTAAAAATTATCTAAATTATATGATAAAATTTAATAAACATTAAGAATTTAAAAAACCACAACAGCTCTTTCAAAAAACTCCACTACTGAAAAACATAATTTCAACTTTGACTAATTCACCCTTCTTGAGACTGAACCCAACCTAAAGAAATGACTTTTAGCTGAGTCTATTCACATACATTTAGAACAAAACCTCATATCAATGACAAAACATCCCCACTCTTCCGCCTGATCTCACAATAACTAATTCAAATTTTATTTTCACATATGAAAGGGACACATCAAATTTCAATAAGAAAACAAATAATTTCAACTTATTAAACATAAGGACCACTGACAATAACATTATTAACGAACAACTCAACACACAATCTGACACCATATTTAGACCACTACTGTTACTAAAATGAACACACAAACGTAAACAAACAGACGACACACAAACCGACAACAACGCAAAAAGACATAAGACAGCATAATCCATAGGCAGACACTAGCAAACACAAACAAATTTACAAAAAAACTTTCGGATCTCTTAGAACACCCCAACAAAGGAGATTACAACTAATCCCTGCCTCAACCAATACCTGGAATAATGGACTCTGACCCTTATAACTCGCACGTGTGACAGACCTTATCGCCGACAAAGCGACCGTTACAGCTATACCTGACACATCCGGCTAACTCACAGAATACAAACGTAGTTGAATACAGACAGTGACAGTGAACGCATGAATTCGGCCAGAAGATGGACAATGTCCGAAAGCGCTCGCAAACAGAAGATTGTTTTTAGAAACCAATGAAGACGGATAATAGAAGGTATGATAGTTATTAAACATAAGCCTAATTGTTAATTTTTCTGTATAACTCCTATATTTCTTTTAAATATAATTATACTAATAGTAAGTTGCATTACTCTAAACTAAATATTCTACTGGCTACATCAAAATATTTTTTTTAACTTCCACTTGGTATTTTCAGGTAATCCCCCATTCCTATTCATTTGATTCCATGTGAGAAGATTAATAATAAAAAGAAAGAAAATTTGAAGTAAAATAGAAATAAAAATATTAATTTTTTTATTTGTATTATTATTACTTTACCTCTAGAGAATTAAATATAATTTTTAT
>KZ809188.1:53705-82439 GCA_000696205.2 Oncopeltus fasciatus | reverse complement strand
TTATTATTTTAAATAATTTTATTTAAAATTTGGATGAATGGATGGAATTATTATTAAAAATATACAATGCAAGTCTAGGTATTTTTAAATAACTCGATATTTCTCACCAGACATTTCCTTCCAACCCTTGTATACTTAAATAATACTTATATGCTTTATTGTCAAACTTACTTAAAAATGCATGATTTAAATTTAGAAAAATTATCTTTAAACTTAGAATATATCTTGAATGCATGAAGTGTAAGAGAGAAAGCAAAGCATGAACATTATGTCCAATATCTAAGTTTGTTTTGACAAATATTTAAGAGAAATACGTGCATGTGCGTCTGCATTTGTGTTGTGTGTTTGTGCGTGTGTGTACATACATTTTAGCAGACCCCATTTTTAGTTACTTCAATATAGGATATGTTCTGTTGAAATTTTTCAAAAGTCATGTCATGGTACCAATTTGAGTAGCTTGGTTTCCCAATGGAAACTCTGCTAAGAGAAATGTACCTGTCATGATCCCTAGATGATCTGTCAGGAGGATCTGGAGCACGAAAAGCCTCAAATCGTTTTCTCTGTTCTTCTAAATGTCGTTTCTGAGCATCAACCTCTTCTTTCCGTCTTCGGAGAGCTTCAGCTACTCTTTCTTCTTTCGTCAAAAACTTGGGCTAACAAAAAACAAAAAATTTTATATAGTTATTTTATTACTAACATTTGATTATAGAATTGAATGAAGAACACTAAATAATAAAACATACTAAATGTAATTGTACATATCATATTGTAAAGGTACACAGTATTTTTATTTTTTCTTCTATTTTTAATCCCTAACTGTTGATTATATATATAATTTTCTCAAACCAAACAGTCAGCATACCTATACGGTTCAGGAAGTAGAAATCCCTCCAAGTGGGAAAAAAAATAAATAAATAAAAATTAATAATTCCAAACTTGCTTGGACCACAACAAGAAGTCATGTGAAGCCTTTGCTAACTTATAAATCCAGGAAGCTATCCTGATTTGATTATGTTTGTTTTTTAAATATGCATTCATATTCTACGTAGTAGAGAAGGGATAGTGCAAATAGAAGGAGTCAATTATGGAATGTTTATTTCATTTTTTTTTTTTAACTCACATAGAATTTAAAAGATAGGAATTATTAGGAAGACATTTATTACAATTTGGTATGAAAATACCATTTTACTTTCTAAGAGATAATAGGCATTAACAAATGTATAAATTTTATTATAATTATATTCAAAATAATATTTTTTGTAGAGTGTTTTTCGATAGGGAGGTCTTATAACCTAGGAGATTTTGCAGAAGTAGCGTGATGTGATTATGGTAAGTGGGAGTATATAATATGAGATCTTATGAAGAGGGAGAAAGAATGCTAAGGGGTCCGAGGTATAGGGGATTTAAGGAAGGATTTTTGGTACATCTCTTTCTTTAGAATAGGACTTTTGGAAGGGAAATTATGGTGTAGGGGAGGATTAACAAAGAAAAATTTTGATATGAAAGAAATTATGCTATGAAGGGTCTATGTTTTATGGGTTTTGCATAGCAATAATTCAAAAAAGGGGATATCTGTAGTGTAGGTGTTCTGTAAGGGTGGGAGAGTGCAAACTTTGGTATTTTTCAGTGGAGCTTTTTAATACAAGTGTTTTTAGCTTTTGGGTAGTTTGGAGAGATTTTGATTGGGGTTTATATTTAGCCTTAGTGGTCATATTTTAGATATATTTGTTTCTTGATTTTTATTTAGAGAAATAATATGAAAATAAAATAAATTTAAAAAAAATTAAACATTTTTTTATACTTCTAAGTAGAGAAGACCCCTTGGTCCTATCTAAATCAAGTGGTAGAGATGGTAATAAAAGACTTCAACAGTTTTATAGATATTTTTGTGTTGCTTAAAATATGTATGATTCATCTTTAAAAAGAAATGGCAAGTGCCGGAAAAAAAAAAAAAAAATTAAATGTCAGAAATATTTCAAAAGGTACACTTGAAAATAATTATTACTGTTTGAAGAATAAAGCATGAATATATCACAAAAAGTTATAGGGACAAAGTGTAGATCTTCGAAAACTCAATAGTCTTAAAGATGATTTTTGTTGGGGTTCAGTCAAGGTAGATCAAAAAAATAAAAAATTTTAAACAAAGTGTAGTATTCTTTTTGGATCTACCTTGAACGAACCCCAACAAAAACCATCTAATAATAATACCTACGGTCAAAAAACTCTATTTGAGTAGTCTTAAAATTTTCCTTTTCCTGATAAGATATATTCTTGTTATAGGCCTCGATAATATATCTCAAAACCCCACTTTTGTAACCTCCAAATCAAAGTGTATGGATACATAGGGATAATTAGAATTTTTTAAAATGAAAACCCTGTGTAAAGTATTATAGCAAGATTAGTCTCAGCTTCCCAGATATAGTAAACAGTATATAATGTTAACTAGCTGCATATAAATATATCCTGACACAAAAATTTAATCATAAATATTTAAAAAAAAAACCTTGCTTATACCTTGCTTTTGGCAGCCTCTTCTGCTTTCTTTTTAGTTAAAAGCTCTTCTAATGAAAGTGGTTCCTTCTTTACTAAAACAACCTCATCTTCCTCCTCCTCCTCTTTTTTAACTTCTTTCTTTACTTCAAGTTTAACAGGAGGATGACTATAAAATAAATATGAAAGCAACTAATGTAAATATATAGCAAATATAAAAAATAAACATAATTAAGAACAACATAAACTAATAATTTGAAATGATATATTTACAATCAGACCAGTAAACTAAACATTGATTCAAAAACCCTCACCAACTTTCTGAAATTTAATAATGTTATACTTACATTTATGATAGTGGTTTATGATGGATGTTTGATTTGAAGGAATATTCCAAAAGCAAGATAATGATTGCTCTTTTTATGTCACCCAGATAGATCATCAAATTTTTACACTCAAGGATCACAAGGAAAATTTTTTATAAGCTACTAATTGCCAATGATTAACCAAACAATTATTTTTATTTTAATTCATGTATTTTGTTATGAATTTCTGAGTATAGGTCACATACAGGTATTATATAATTAAAATACACACACAAAAATGATTAAATAATGAAATTATCAGACAATTTTTTTTCATAGTGGTTTTTAGCAAAAAATACACCTTCAATAAACAAAAATATGATATAGTCAACATTTATTTATTAGTTTTAATAAGAAAGTGAAAACTCACTATAGTTGGTGCAAACCAAACAGCTATCTATACTTATTACCCTTTACATTAGCTGATTTATTTAATGAATTAAGCTTTATTGTAATTTTATTATCTTATAAAGAAACTCAACAAAGGAAGTTAAAATGTAATTTGAAAAGAAGGAGGGGAATGGTCAACACTAAAAGCTACTTATATAAATATACTTCTTATGAATATTATATTTGTTGTGATATTTAATCCCACATTGATTTTATACAAAAAATGCAAGGGAATAGAATAAAAAATCTAACTGTCTCAGCAAGGACTCGAACCTGGATCTCCTACATTCCGGGCCAGCGTGCTAGCCAATTACACCACCGAGACTTGCCAGATAACCTATTAAATTCCCCGCACTCTACTGGAAGCCTAAACCTTTGAGAATGACGAATAAATCGTCTTAAGCTCAAACGTTGTTAGCTATGTATTAAACTCTTGAGAGGTGCTCGTCTTTCTCGAAGGTTTAGGCTCCCAATAGAGAATAGGGAATTTACTAAGTTATCTGGCTAGTCTCAATGGTGTGATTGGCTCGCACGCCGGGCCGGGCCAACTATATCTGGGCCAGAAAGCAGGAGATCCAGATTTGAGTCCTGGCTGAGACAAAGATTTTTTATTCTATTCCCTTGCATTTATTGCATAAATATACTTCATGTTCATTTTTCTTAAAAATTAATCATTTGATTTCAGAAAATAACAATTATAGATATCAAGTTTGATATATTTTAGTTTGCCTTGAAAAATTTTTAACCTGAAAAATTAAAATATAGCTCCCCTCTTTCAGAATTTAATGTTTTATAATTGAAAACATGTAAAAAAATCAGAAAATTTATTAAAAATCATGTTTATGTTATATAAACTTTATCATAAGTCAAATAACAGAGATGATATTATAATTATAACTTATGGTCACCTTTAACCCCCCATCCGATTTCAAACCAAAATAAATTGAGCTTGCAATAAAAAATCTTATAGAGTTTGGTGTATTTTAAAAATTAGAGGTCCTGCCTAACACTCAAAATTAAATTTTTTAGTATGTCTTAAAAAACTTTTTTTTTTTAAATAAAATTTAATTACCTTAAAATTTCATTTTGCATCTATTTTATTCTATATTTTTTTTCCACTATACTAATTATAACAAAGATATTGATACTAGAAAATTTGGTCCACTCTAAACCTTTCTAATTTTTTAATGACGTACAATAGTCATTGCTTTAACCATATTCATGAGGCAAAGGTATTACAAAGCTTGAGTTGTAATTAAATATTGTTAACCTACTTATCTAATCTATTGAAAGAATTATTTTGTAAAGATATCTTTAGACATTCGAGATTTCCTAGAAAAAAAGGGGGGGGAGGTGTGCAAACACTTTTATGAACTGTAATAAGCCAGAATATCATGAAATTGATGCAATTTCTCTATCAGTAGAAGAATGACATCTAATTGAGTTAAGATTTATAGTAGACTATAGCTACTTCAAGTACTGATCACAAAAAATAATTTTATGCTCTCTAATGCAAGAATCCATGATTAATACTTACGGAGATTTCTCTTTCTTGGTATCTTTCCGATCCCTGTCACGGTCACGGTCTTTTTCTCTTTCCCTGCTCTTACTTCTTGAACGAGAACGATCTCTTTTTTCTTTTTTCCTATCTTTAGATCTGCTCCTAGACCTTCTTCGTTCTCTCCTGTCTCTTTCTCCCCTCTCCCTACTACGACTTCGACGACCACTTTTCCTGTCTACACCCATAATTTAGGGATTTTACATATAAATCATTTTGCTTTGGTATGTTACACGAATGGAAATATTAAAGTGTATCCTTAATTTATATCTCCTGTAAGTACAAATACAACCTTATTCATAACCGCAGAGAGGTTATTACAGCCTAAACTGAATAAAATAATGAATTTAATTATTTTACTTTGTGTACATATATTTCATAAAGCCTATTTTAAATTAAATTTAAATTTTAAATTATATTGTTTTAAATTTAAAATTATAAATAAATAAATCTGCTTTGTGAACAGTGAAATTTTTTTACTAATAAAAATAAAATATTGAGTTATGAATTTTATTTCAACAATNTAAAAACAAATAATGAACTTAAAATATTCAAAATTTAAAATTAGTAAATATTATACCTAATAAAAGAATTTCTTAATTTTCATATTTTAAGAATTGCTTATTGTGAGTATTTCAGTTGGCAGTCCTTTCTCGGAGGTGAAGCCTTCAAGTGAACACGCTGACGAACTGAACATTCTATTATAACTATGGCTCCCGTAAGTCAAAATTATTATTCTGTATCTTTATATGCCTTTAATTATTTAGCTAATTGTATTTAGGGATTTCTTTATAGCTGCTCGGTGTATTTTGTGCGTTTTAATTATTAAATGATTTTAGTTAGTTTGTTAATTTGACATAATTTTAATACATATCTATATTTTCATTGTGCTTGGCCAATTTTTTTCATCTTTATAATAACGAATGTTTTTCCAAATTATATCTAAATTTAAATGATTTGGTTTTGTCCGCTGATTATAGAGATATAATTGGATATACTGGTCACATGGAGTGCAGGTTATTTTTATTGTGCAACTTATTGTTCATAACTTTGATAGTTTGTTTACCAAAGTTTTTTTTTTTCAAATTATAAGGAGAAAAAAATACTACTATTTAATGCGGTTATTAATATAGCATAAAACGGACTATCGGTTTATCTTCTCTAGTTGCTTAAGGGAAGTTTGTAGAATAGTAATACATTTTTGTTGCTAGTACCTGTATTTTGGATATGCTATGTATAATTCTTTCCTTTCATTTCTTATATGTTATTGCAGCAGATAACGACTTAGTTTGTTTTGCTTTATTAATTACAGGCTAAAAAGCCGGCAGCCAGTGCTAAAAAAGTGCCCACCACCACTGTGTCTAGTGGAAAGGCTGGGAAAGCTTCAGCCTCATCTGCAGCAAAGGCTGGTGCAGCTCCAGCAGCCAAGGCGGCTGCTGCCAAAGCTGCTCCAGCCCCTTCTTCTCAGAAGCCCTCTGCCAAGCAGCCAGCACCTGCACCTAAAGCTGCCCAGGCTAAAGCTGCTCCCAAGCCTGCCACTGCTCAGCCACAACAACAGGCTAAATCTGCTAAGGGCCAGCAGCAATCTGCAAAGGCTCCTGCCCAACAGAAAGCTCCTGCAAAGCCTGCTGCTCCAGCCAAACCTGCTGCCCCACAAACAGCCCCCAAAACAGCTACTCCGGCAGCAGCGACCCCCTCTCAGCCTGCGTCTAAGAAACCTGCAGCGCCTGCATCAGGAGCAGTGAAGAAAGCATCTGCTGCACCCAAAAAAACTGGACAACAACTGCAAAAGAAAAGTCATCCAGGAGTTAAAAAACAAGTTTTAAAGGGCAAGGGTCAAAAAAAGAAAAAAGTTTCTTTAAAATTCATTATTGACTGCACCCATCCCTATGAAGACAAAATCATGGATGTAGCTAATTTTGTGAGTAACTTCAGTTTTTCTATTTTATTCAATAGTTAACTTTAATCTGGCTTAACTGAATTATAGCTTTTTAGTCTTAAAATAGACATCAATATCAGTCTTCCATAGGTTTCCCTGTTAAATATTTTATTTTATTTCTTTAGCTGGAACCACATGCTCAAATTGGAAGTAACAAGGCTTTATGTTAACCAACTAAGTTTGAATGCTGCCATTATCATTTTAGTGGAGTATCTATTATTTTTAGATACTAATGAATTTTAGTTTGCCCAACTAATAACGATTTTATATTTGAACCTTGGATATACTGACTACTAGAATTTTCCATTGAAAATTAATTCCCTCAAATAGTATCGACGATAAATAAGTTGTGTTTAATAGATAACCTCTACTCTTTCTGTATTTTTATTTAGAACATTTTAGTGAAATTTTGAAATCATCTCATTATTAATTTTCTCAGATTGTCCATTTCTACCTGAGTCCTTGCTTACTTTACAGTAGTTACACACAAGAAGTTGACTTATGGAGCAATCTGAGTATTGAGGATGAGTCAGTGTTATAGAAAGTATTCTTTGTAAAGAGGCAGTAACAATGGAAGTTCTTGATTTTTTTTTTCTTTTTTTTTACCACCTATGTTATATAAACCTTCACTACTAACCAAAAATAAATATAAATTTAGTATCATAGTTCCTTGTACTTTCCACATTAGTCAGATCTCAGTGAAAATGGGTTGTTTTTCCCTTTTCAATACTTAATCTAATTAAATATGATATTTCTTTCTTGGTAATATATTAATATTAGACAATAATTATGTTTAAAATTATTTGTCTTGACTCCTGAAAAAGTTGATCTTTCTTTCTCTAGTTTAGACTCATGAAATGTATTATAACATTTATTTTAAGTAACATTCTTAATGGAAAATTATCTATTTATCTTTAGAAGTCTTTTTATTTATTCTTATAAACTCTGATATAACCAGCTGCAGTCTATGTAATGCCTTGTGTATTGGTTGCGTTAAATTTTATATTATGTACATTACTTGTACAAGTGATATATATATGGCATAGAGTATACATCTTGGTTATGATGCTGTAAACAATGTTATTGCAAATTTTAAGAACTTGCACACAGTTATTGTAGAGAGAAATAATAATGAAGTTTTTTTTCTTTCCTATTTTTATTTAAAGATATAAAGAATCGTATACTTTAATTATACACACACATATATATATGTATATGTATTTATATATATATATATACATATATAGCATCATTGATTTATTACAAGTAACATTTGTCCTTTGTTATGTACCCACTGAGTGATTTGAAATGCCACAGTTGCTTTCTGTATCCAAATGCCAGGTGTCTTAAGTAATTTATGTGTTTTATAAAATAATATTTGTGTCATGTTATTGTCTGGTAACTTTTTTTAAATTATTATTTTTTAACCTTTTTTTTTTTTTAATTTGTTTTAGGAAAAATATATTCAGGAAAGGTTTAAAGTTAATGGTAAGACTAATAACTTGGGTAATAATGTAACGTTAGAAAGGAATAAGATGAAAATTACAGTAACATCAGATGTTCACTTTCCCAAGAGGTAAGTCCTTCATAAAGTTATTGCATAGTTATTTCTAATCTATTTTTCTCTAGTCTATTTTTCATCACGCATAGTTAATCTGTGAATTTAGGTATTTTAGTTTGCAAAATTAATGAAATGCAATGTTATTCTGAAAACTCTTTGATTAAAGGCTTTTAACTGCATAATTCTTATTTGATTAGTAAATTCTCCTTTATCTGGCGTTGCTGGGATAGCAGATGTGATGTTAAATGGAATTCATCAATAATTGAAAATAATTTATCAATTTGAGTATGAATAGTATACTGTATATTCTTCCTTAACATTCCTTTATTTTCTTACATATTAAAATTCTATTTTTGTACCAATTTCCTGGTGTTATTAAAAATTCCTGAAAGTGTTTTTTTCATCAGCTTAGCCATGAGATTATATTTTATTTCAGAATTGTGAATTAAATTAATTTTCCTCTGGTTTCAATTTTTTAAGAACATTGTTGTTGTTTTTTTAAGCAAAATTAATTTATTATTTAATTAATTAATTTTGCTATAAAAAAAAGTTTATTATTTTTTAACCAATTTAGAAAGGTTTTACTACCGATACAATGTAAATGACAAAATGCTAGGAGGCTTTTAATTTTATTTATTTTTTTACCTTTTCTTAATTCAAAATGAAAAGAAAGCATAGTGATTTTTCACAAATTTTGGTGAAACTTTTATCATTTAGAGATACTTCAGGTCCTCTGTAAAGAGAACATGGTTTGTAAATTGATTGTGATTATGTTACTGAATCCTTAGACAGATTGAGATTAACTTTTGTAGATGTGTTGAATAGGGATCTTTGAAATTCTTAACATTATTTAAAAATTAGGAAAGATGCTAATGTGTTATTCCAAGGGGTTTATAACTGCATCCCTTCTAATATAACCCTTTGTTTTAAAGCTTTAAGGCTTGAAAATTGTAGTATGTCACTATTTGTTTTGTTTGTACTTTCAAAATTACAATATACTCTTTGTTTTATGTTTTCAATGCAGTTGTTGACTTTCCTCTAATGCTAAAAAATAAATCCCTCTTTAGTTTCAAAGCTAATAAAAGTACATTCAAAGTTTATCTTACTTCCTTTTGATGATTTAGAAAAAAAAAAAACATTATTCATATCTTAGTTCAGAAGGTTAAAGGTTTTTGAATAATGATGTTATGTCTTTATTTTGTGTGTAACTTAATAATTAAACAGCAAGTTCTGAAGCCACTTGAACTGTTTTGACAATAGTTCATTGCTTTATAAATATTAATTTATTTGTGGTTTATTATCCCACGTAAATTTTAAACAATTAATGATGATTAATGGCTAGGACAGATACATTTTTTATTCTATTCCCTCACATTAATGGTTTGTTAATTGCTTTATTTAATTTAAATAATTTTAGTATCAGAGTTATGAAAAACACTTTAATTTATATAATAACACTGAACAACAAAGTTTTTGTTTCGGGGTTTAAATTAGCTGATTTTAATGTATTTCCACGTGTTAAAACCGAAAATGACCATAAAAATTATATATTAGCTCTTGTTTTCAAGACATAGTATCATTCTATTAAATATATATTGAGTTTTCAACAAATGAAATATTTCATCACCAACAGTTGGTACACATGTTTGTTTACATAACACCCCTCTCATCAACTGTTCATAAGTAGTAAACATAACCTTTGCGAGTTTGTCAATTGTACGCACGTGGTTGCTATTGAAATTATCGTGTGAAGTTGATTTTTAAATTAATTTAAGTGCTGATCTGAAATGCCTCGAAAGTGTGTGAATTCTGTCGATAGCTTTTGCTATATATGTGGTTTAAATAACATTTAAGGCTCAGAAACGTAAAATGTCACCTATCATTAAGACTGCCTATGAACATTATTTTGGTGTAAAAGTTGGGGACCAAGATAAATCATGGGCTCCTCATATATGTTGTAATTCTTGTTCCGTCATATTGCGAGAGTGGCTAAAAAATAACAAGCGGGCAATGGATTTTGCAGTACCTATGGTTTGGCGTGAGCCTACCAATCATACAGACGACTGTTATTTCTGCTTAACTCCTCCCATTAAGCAAGGTTTATCTATGAAGAAAAGAGGAACGGTGAAATACCCTAATCTCCCATCTGCTCTTCGGCCTATACCACACTCAGACAATTTGCCAGTCCCTTCTCCACCCCAAAACTATGAAATTTTAGAGGAAAGTGATGAAGTCTGTTTACAAGAAGCATCCCATCCTTCTACATCCTATGACCCTGATTTTGATGTAAGCGATAGGTCTAGTGATCCGCACAGAATTAGTCAAGCAGAGTTGAGTGACCTTATAAGAGATCTTGGCTTGTCTAAGGAAAAGGCAGAGCTGTTAGGGTCAAGACTACAACAGTGGAATCTTCTAAAACATGATGTGAAAATATCTCAGTACAGACAGTTCAGTACAGGATGCTCCAGAAGTGTTTTATAAAAGACAAGCTAAACGACAGCGATCTTACAATACATCGGATTGACTTAATTGAAATTTGGTGGTACAAACCTCTTTTATTTGTCAAAACACTAAGAATAATGTTTTTTTTTAATCAATTTTGTACTTATAATATTCTAAAAGAAACATAACAATATTGTTTTTTGTACTTTCACTTTTCACGTATAGTATAACTACTCTTTAAGATTAAGTGCTGTATATCTCAAAAACCAGAGCTAATAAAATTTTTTCAATGTTATTTTCGTTTTTATCACCACAAAATTAGTAGAAATAGACTAATTTAGTGTAGGAAACATTCAAAAAAATATTTTTTTGTTGTGCAGTGTAATTTGATAGTATTAGAAGTAGTGTGTCCGCTCATCTTCAGTGAAGTTAACAAGAACCTCATTGTCTTGTACCATGAAGTTCTTTATGTAGCGTTTTAGTTTATATACATAGCTATATTTTCTTGAATTTATTGTTTGTTTTTTTATCACTTGTGGTTGGGTTATTCAGTAGCACCTGAGGGGTTCTTAAAAATCTCCTTTTCATTCTACTTTTAGTCTGATAGATCATTCAAATCTGATTGATGGTATTCTTCTTGATGTAGGATTTATAACTAAGTGGCCGGCCAATGCAATACACATGTTATAGCTATTAAAGATAACTTCCGCTATTTAGGGATGATATTTGCCACTGCAACTCATCTTGTCCATAACTGATATTTTGCAGAGTCATCTAGTTTGTTATATTCAGTAAAAATGAATATTCACATTATTTCCTTTTAATTTTAAAAAAAAAAAAAAAAAAAAAAAATCCCAATTGAAGGAGAACTATTTGAAGAAAAAAATGTTGCTTTAAAAATTATAATAATTTATTTTTATGAAGAACTATATATTAATTAACTTAAATATTGGCCAAACAAAGAACCTATTAAAAGATTAAAACAACACCAATACATTAAGCATTAAGAATCATGATATGAATTCTTTGGCACTCTCCTTTCATGTTATTAGCAACAACTACACACCTGCTTTTTTTAATCAAGCTACTGTCCTGGCCTTTTGAGCTTTTCCTCAAGAAAAGACTGATTTTGGAATGTGTGCACATTATTCTCAATCCTACCACTATTAATAATTGGTAGGACCAAGTTATTTCCTCAGGTTATTGCAATATTTTCCATATAATTCAATGGAAAAATTTTGGTACACAATCTCTGGCATCGGCCTTTCCAACTTCCCTTTGGAGAGATTAACCCTGTCATTGTTACCTTCCTTTTAAGTTCACTGATTAACCCATTCCCACCCCCTTTAACCAGTTTTTGAATTTTTTTTTTTCTAGTATTTTTCTATTGTTATAGGTATTTGAAATATTTAACCAAGAGATACCTGAAAAAAAACAACTTGAGGGATTGGCTTAGAGTGGTATCTAGTTCTAAGGACACCTATGAACTTAGGTACTTCCAGGTATGTGTAATTTTTTTAAATTATATTAACATGAATTTATGGGTATAAATAATATATTCTTAGTGTCAATTATAATTTTTGAATTGTGAAACAAAAATGTTATGGTCTAGGGCTTCATAGTTTTCACATAAACCTATTATTTAAAAAAATGTATTTTATATATATATAAATGTACACCTGATGTAGTTTGCAGGGATTCACATTTGCTCTCAAAGGGAATACATTATCAACTGTTTAGCATATTTTATTCACTGATAAAACTAAACTGATAAATAATTTTATTTTTATTAATGAGTTTTTTCTTCTTTTCTTTACAGTTTAATAGTCAAGATGATGATGATGAAGAAGATAATGATTAATTTTACATAATGAACTGTTTTTGAAATTTAATAAAAAGATTTTTAAAAACATAACTATTTTATTTAATTTTTTTCTTGTTAAATTATTAAATTTAACTTTTAAAAAATGAATGTATAAGTTTACTTAATTTTACTCTTGTGACCTAGGTTTTTTATATATATTTTCCCCCCTATTATGCATAGCTTTGTCAAAGAAAAAGTAGATGTTTATTTTTTCATAGGGTTCTATTAAATTGAGAAGTTTTCACTTCAAATAACATTATTTTATTTTACAACTGAATGCTTTTGGGGATTTTAGATAATGAAAGATTCTTTTAGGTAATAAAATAATTTTGTGAGAAGTTTAGGCTTTACTATTTGATAGAACTGAGAATCGTGAGTTAAGGCATTTTAAATAAAGCCGACTTAATAGCTAATTAAATTTATTATGTTTTTGGCTTTTGCCAGTATAATATATAATCTGAGACAAAGTAATTTTCACTTGTACTCTTCAAATCTGTCTATTTTCTAATGCTTTTTGTGGAA
Source organism: Oncopeltus fasciatus (assembly GCA_000696205.2). Taxonomy (NCBI): domain Eukaryota; kingdom Metazoa; phylum Arthropoda; class Insecta; order Hemiptera; family Lygaeidae; genus Oncopeltus; species Oncopeltus fasciatus. The sequence continues at coordinate 69,308 of KZ809188.1, read as the reverse complement.
AGATTATGAAATGGTTTGAAAAGTTTTGCATGGTTGTTAGTGATAACTGCACGTTATTAAAATTATTAAATTGTGACTTAAATGTGACAAGTTAATAAAATCTGTCCGAAATCTGGACATCATTGATAAAAAGAAGAAACTATTTAACAGGAATCAATTATTAATATATGTTAACATTGGAAGTAACTTATGATGAAGATTACTTGACCAGGAGTTTTTGATTTAAGGTTTTGAAACAAATTATGAACTCCGTGTTTGCTAACATGCGCATTAATGCATTTATCTTCAAAGTGATTGATAAAGATAATATACATGATATATGTTGCTGAATTGATTAACCTTTTGGTTACATTTTGACATTCTTAACAAATGATCTGATTCAGAACATATGATTAGACCTTAAATCATATTTTGAAATTTTTGGTGAAGACTGGAGTTCTAAATTTTGATGGTTGCATTATATGAATCATATAATCAGGACAGACCCCGTTAAAATGGGGGGTAATGGACGGGGTAACGGGCTTGTTGAAAGAGATTTGGCCTCTTGCTCCTCTCTCAGCAGCCTTATCCCCGCCAACGCCTACTGCTGACCTCCTCGTGGTGCCCCCTGGACTATCCAATCTGCAGGGTAGACTAATAGCAGAGGCGGGGGGCCGTTCTTAACTAGGGTCATCTTCCCTAGCAGCGGATCCTTAATCTTACATGGAACGTATTTTTTATGTATTTATTATTGATTATTAGACAGTTGAATATTACTGAAAAAGAGAAAAGAAAATGACAAATATAATTATAATAAAAGAAAATATAGGCAGACTACCTTATCATGTCTTATGGTTGTTGAATAATTCTATTTAATATTGGTTTATTATTATTCTATTTCTAAATAAACCTTCCAATTAAGCTTTTATGTTTGTATATTTTCTCTCAATCTTCAAAATTAACTTCAATATCAAAGAGTAATTTAAATAGAATAAGATAATTATTCTAAAAGAGTTTCTTGTTCTTTAATAATATATGTGCACTTTTCAATTAGTTTATTAAACCAAAATTGCTTAAAATAAAGTTATTGGAATGATGTGAATTTGAAGATTATATATTGGAAGAATAAATAACGGTGGAGATAAGGACAAAACCTAGAAAAGTAATATAGAAACATATGAAATACATCACGATTGTCAGGGGAGGAAAAGCCTCAGGTTGATAGATGCAGCCTTCTTGGGATAATAGTAATTATAAAATTTTTACTATTATTCCAAGATCCTATCTTGCAGATATCTATTTGGCATCTTACTAAGAGAAGTGCAAACTTCATATTGAATTTCATGAATTGAGGTCAATATATAATTTTATTACAATAGGTAATGTATATAAAAACAAATTAATTTTAAAAATTGCATAATGAATTATATGGAATTTACATTTAGTTAAACTCCTGCTCTCCCCAACAAAATTCATCCCTTTAAAGAACAACTGTTGTAGTTGTGTCAAAAACTAAAGAGAACTAAAAATATAAATCTTAATGCTTTTCTTGGAATAGAAAGAACCCTAGCTCAACATGTGTATTGAATTATCTATTAAAACTAACAGACTGGTTAGTAAATAATAATAATAAAAAAAAACTAACTGTAAATAATGGTTCTGAAGGTCTTTAATAAAAAATTATTTACCGGGTGGCTTATAAATGCTGCATATTGTAACGGGAGCGGGGGGAAGGCTCATAGAGTTGTATTCTTTAATGGAATGGTCTTCCTCCATCAAAATACAGGCAACCCCTCGTGTGGAAGTCTTTTCTCAATGTATTAAAGGATTTCACAGTACATTAATCAGTAATAATTAAAGGAGATTTGAGGGGGGGGGGGGATATTAAGGTATATTTATTTAAGTAATAATTATTTATAAAATTTGTTGGGAGGTTTTCCAGGTATAATACTACTGGAAAGAGGACTGATTATTATTATTAATTCTATAGACAGATGGTTCTGTAAATTTAGGCTTTGTTCTGTTAATTTGTTCATTTTAATATTTATTGGAAGAGGTTTAGTTTTTGGTTTATTGATAGGAGAGGGATTATTATCATAATTATTTACAATTGGATTTGGTGCCTCTAAGTATTTATTAATTTGAGAAAACGGTCTAGTGAGGTCACCTGAAGCAGCTTTATTAAAAATAATCTCTAGTTCAGTCACTTTATTAGCTAGTTTAGTAGCAGCTTATCATTTGATAGTTGAGTTAGGCTGAGGGCATTGAACTGGCTTGTGCATATAATTCATTGTTCTTTTCAATTATATTCCCTTCTAGTAATTTTATTATTATTTTAGCTTGTTTTTATGGAACTATTTCTCTTCATAAATATATACTGGACGATTTCTGCACCAAAAGATGAGTGATATTGGTTCCAATTAATGCATTTTAAATAGTTTTTGCAGGATGACTCCCGGAGAATTAAAGCCACACTTTCCCATGATTTAAATTCACAGTTCTTTGATCGATGTGTAACGAAAACAACCATAACACTACTGGATTTATCGAATTATATAATAATATTGTTCTTATATGTCAGTATATGAGACTGTGTAGAGGTTATATTTCCACGCATATTTTTATAAATTATTTTACAGTTTACAACTTATTAGCATCTTAATTCCTTTAAAATCTCTTCTGAAGTTACTCAGTTCGAAACTTGATATTATGCCCTTTGAATAATTTAAAAATCGATGTGGGGAATATTCTATGTGTCTCGTCAAATATTTTGTTTGTAATAAACTTATAGACCTTGAATGGACTGTAGTTATTAAGCTTTTATTTTTCTTACATTTCAAATTTATAGTTACATGTTTTTTACTCTATTTCACTTATGTCCGTCCACTGTCCAATTTGAAGAGTGAGATGTCCAGGGGCTTAAAGGGATTATAATTATCATTCCAAAATTAATTACATTGGAAGAAATCTAGAAATTAAAAACAGAGTTCAAAATTATTACTAAAATAAAACAGAAATAGATACTCCCTTAGAGCTGCCAGTTGCAGAACAAGTTGTAAATCCCAGGAGACTCTACAGAAGGTGTTATCACTTAAACGACTGTGAGTTCAACAGTCTTAATTTCTAAAGATAAGAACAGGATAATATGATTACCTCAGGATTAATGAGGAAATTAACCACCATTTTATTAAATAAATTTTTTTAATTTTAATTTGAGATCCTTCCTAAGTATTTTGCCTGCGGGGCTCTTTGGTATGTGATCGACAAATATGAATTTATTTATCATTTTAAATGGCGCCACTTTTTTTGATAAGAACTGCTTAAGATCCTGTTCTGTAGTCTTGGATTGAAGCTTGATTTTAATAAAGCCTACAGGGATTTCTCCTTTCCTCTCATCTGGCATGGCTGTGACAGCAACGTCCTCCACACCTGGATGACACCTTAGTACTGCCTCTAGTTCTGCTGGAGCTACCTGCAACACATATCTTGATTATTTATATTCTAGTGTTATTAATAAATGGCAAGAAGACAAAGTTATTCAATGCTGACAAAAACCAAATATTGGTATCAAAATGATGATGGTAGAAGCTTCTATTCTTTTCTTCTCTTTATAATCATTGGATTATACTTAATTTGTTAAATTGACATAATAAATTCAATAAATTGAAACGATACTTCACTATCTGGTAGAGTGATGAATTTTACTCTGGTGTATGGTTTGATGTGACAATTGAGCAAATTTAATGAATACAATGAAAGTTCTACATTTTTTCAAATTTATAAATATAAATAGCAGCGATTGAAACAGATATAAGTGTGACCCTAGATCCTTTTTAGTTCTTACATTATTCATTAACTTTGCTGTAAGCATCAAGAAAAAATTTTTTTTTGGCTAGAAATGCTTTAAAAATTATGTATTAAATATACTGATTGCTTTATGGCTAACAATTATAAATATATGAGACACTCTATAAGTTAATAGATTTACACTGAATTAATTAAGTTAATAATTTTTTTTATTATTCTCAAAATAGTAAACCAACCTGATATCCTTTAACTTTAATTAGTTCTTTTAGTCTGTCAACTATGTAAATATAGCCATCTGAATCATAGTATGCAATGTCACCTGTGTGATACCATCCATCTTTGTCTATTATTTCCTCTGTTGCTTTAGGGTTATTTAAATATTCATTAAAGGCCTGGAATATGGAAGAAATTTTATAAATGTTATATTATATATTAGAACTATTTACACTAGTTTTATTTGTAATTACTTGGGTTTTTTGGATCCCTTATGTATTCATGATCATTTCACCCGCCTGTCTCTAGGAAAGTGAAAATCAAGTCATTTAACTCCACCAAAAATATTAGAAACACGACTGTTTCCTCGATTGGGCTTAAGTATATTGCTAACATAAAAAGTATCATATGTTGAACTTAAAGACAATTGCCTGATCAACCAAAAGTTATAAATTGAAATTGGCATCACCTCAGATTAAAATTTCTTTGTTGAAATACAGTAATCCTTCAACTAGCCCATTCAAATAAATCCCCTACCTGCTGTGTTTTACATTTTAAATAATCAAAACCATTCAGGCAGCACAGGCTTCTCAATTTATGTGTCATACATGGCAAGCATTCCATTTCTGTTATAAGCTTCTTGGAATCTTGATCATAGTTTAAAATATTTAGAAAAGCAATATATTTCAAAAACCCAACTTAAGTAAATTTTTTGCTGCATATATTATCTTGTAGGAGAGTAGAAGAAGAGGGTATTGAACGGACTATTGCACACAAACACATATATAAAATTTCCAAATCCTGATATGAGGGGGGAAAAAATCCAATATCCTTAAAAAATAAATATATGGAACTAATCTTAACATGTGAATCCCAGTGATTGTAATATATCCTTCACCAAAGTGCAAGTAGATCTTTCATTATCCTACTTTTAAATGTAGTAAGGAATTACAACAAACTCAAATTAATTATTTTTGCATTGGAATTAGAGGAAGGCTTTAGATGAAGACTAAAATTGATCTTTGGTATATGAGTTGCGAAGAAAAATTATGGAACATAATAGATATAAGATTAAAATTTGTAATGTTGGCTTGCTATATTTTTAGGAAGCTGCTGCTGCTGCTGCGTCCTTCTTTCATATTTCTGGCTATCTTTCATGTATTCTTTCTTTCATTTTCCCTTCTCTAGGTCCACGCCGAGCTACTAAATAAGCTGAAATACACATCAGTTTATTTTTTAACTCAATCAAATAATAGAAAATTTAATTATTCATTTTCACTTTGCCCTCTAGTTGTTATTGGCCAGTATATCAACTTAGAGAAGAAGCTTGTAGGGGATTTACGAATCGAATTATTGAATGATAGTTAAATCTCTCCCGCCATTAAGTCCTGGTCTGATCCCACTTGCACAGCTGATAACATCATAGAGCTTTCTCAACTTTATTTTCATTCTGCAATTTCAAGATTTTTGCTCGGATTACAAAATTACTACACTTGACTTTTCAGAACCCAACAATACTTAAGGTAAGATTAAAACATTATAAACAATGTTAATATCCAGGGCTCGAACCTGGATCTCCTGCTGTTCGAGACCTGGCTGGGACAGATAGATTTTTTTTAATTCTATTCCCTCGCATTAATTAAAATTTACGCGGGGTAATATACCACAACAAAATTAATATTTGTAAAACATCTATCTCTCTCTTTACACATGTATATGTCTAGGAACAAAAATACATTAATTTTTCAAGACGATACCAGGCTGGTGTTCCACATGCACGCAAATATATTGCCGTATATAATGCTTTTTATTTTATTTAATTATGTTTATAATTTTCTTTTGTTTTAGCAATACAATTATGAATATTTTATTGCGTTCTAATGGATTTATATATATATATATACATATATAGCATCATNTGTTGATTATAACAATACGAATAAAATATTTAGTGAATTTACCAACTGACAAAGAGTAATAAACTTTGGTTGTTACGTCACAGATTTTAAAGACTAATAATATTAACAAATTTTTTTTCAAAATCTAAGTTATTTTTAGTTGGTAAATATAAATTCTTAAATACCAATGAGTAAATTTGACTTAAAATTTACAAAAAAAAAAAAATTCTTACCCAATATTAAAATGTTGAAGTTAGATATATATTTACCTGTGGCCCTTTAAAGATCAGCTCTCCGTGTTTAAACTCTGGGTTTGCCTCGCTACTTTTGGCATCGATGATCTTCATGTACGTTCTCGAAACCGGGATTCCCACTGAACTATATTTCTTAACTCCAATAGGCGTGGTTGTCAAGCAACATGTTGCCTCTGTCTGACCATATGCTGTAATCAGAAACAATTAGCAAGTAGTCGGGAAAAAGTAGAAGAAGTGAAATGAAAAATAAATTTGTTGTTTAAAATAAGTTATAAAAAAAAAATATTTTGGTGGTACCTATAGGGAAGGACCTTATAAAGAATAACTGAAAATACCTTTAATTGTGTTGCTATTACCTTTTGACTGGGAACTAAATTTCTCCTAGGACTCCATCAGTCAATCTAGACCACCATTCAAGCGTAAGTAGTAGGCAATTTAGCTACATGTTTCTTAAATCCATGTGCGAAGTGATTCGGCAGATGACTTGAGTTCAAATGACTGACTCTTGGTGAAATCTAAATTATTTTTAATAAATAAAGGCATCCCATCATTATAATTGAAGATATTTAAAAACTATTCTTCTTTTTTTATTATTATTTAGAAAGAAACTTAATTCTGTTTGAGATTAAAAAAACGAGGAAGGTTTAAATTTATAAACGTTGTACCTTCCTTATTTGTATTTTTATAAAAAGATTAATCTTGATAGATATTGTTCCCGTCGAAGAAAAAGTCTATTCTCTTCCCTCATGAATTTCACCTGATGGCGTCACAATCCCTATGGCCCTGCAAACTCCTCTTTGCCAATTATTCTGTGCAATGTTAATCGGTTCGAACTTGAACTCAGTTTCTGCACTGAGTACAGCCATCATAGGCTGGTATCGTCTCATTTATTCCTTACTACGCTCTGTACACCATGGTTGAGTAAAGTAACATACAGTCGAGAGTGAGAATGAAGAGAGGAGAAGACGGCCCCTCCATGTAACTACACTCCGCACAACGTGAAATGTGAGTTATTTACAATTTGTCTCCATTGAGAACACTCTGATCCTGGCCGAAACCCTGATTTATTTAGTCGCTTATATTTATTCAGATTAACATGATCGCCTTATGAATATGAATTGTTCAAATTATTTATATTTCAATCGAAACTTACTTTCATTACCTCAAAATTTAGAATTGAATAATATTTTTGACACATCATAAATTTATTTATTCACTGGTATATTGTTTATACAGTTTTTTCTGAAGATCATTTTTCACTAATTAATTTAATTTAACTCAGTTAATTTAGTCAAAATAGAACCATTTATTTATGTATTTTTATCACTATCAAGAGTGAGTGCAGCAAATTATATTTTCTGTATTGGTTGTAATATTTAGTTTAGAGTAATGAAGAAAAACATATACGTTTATTGACGAAAGAAAAATTTTGGGAGTTGCACAGCGAAAACTAAAAAGTGGGGTTTACCTAAGCACTAAATTTCAATTTAACTATCTATAAGCTCCAATCAGTTGTTTATATTATTGAAATATGGCTTATGATTTTAAATGCCCCCCCCCCCCCCAAAAAAAAAAAAAAAAAACTTTTTCGTTATTGAGGCAAATTGAACGAATATATGTAAGGTATTACCTGACAGATCAAGTGTGAATAAAATCAATTTTTAATTTGATGAGTAAAATATTTAGTTATATTCATAAATACTTCTCCCAGGGTTTGACAATGTAGTACTTTTTTGCCTTGCTTTCACACATCATGGGAGGTTTTTTCAGAGCTGGAAGGCATGCATAGATCAAGGAATGTCCAATCTTAGGAAAGTATAAAAGCCTCCCGTACCTGGAGTCGCTCACATTCTACTTTCAGCCCTAAAGAAGCCATCATACGATGTGCGAAAGCTTGGCGAGAAGTAACTTTACGTAGTCAAGCCCAGAAGAAGTACTTATGAATTTTCCTGGAGATAGTGGAAGCTTACATGAACAAAATATTTAGTTTTCTGCAATAAAACAACATAGATTTTTACTGATAAATAATTTTTTGTGATGTGTTATGTAACAATTGAGAATGGGGTTTGACCAGATTTGAAAATTTTAATTTTACGGTTTATAACCCAAAACTAATTGCATTTCTTAATTAAATTTAGCATGTCACTTTTAATTGTAAAATTAAAGGTTTAGTTCGTCATTGTATGAAATCGGACGAATAGAAAGGGAAGTTACACCTGAAGTGACATCTGCAGTTACAATTTTCTAATTAAGTACACAACCTCAACACAGGTTCCTTTAAAAGAAGGAATATCTTAGATGTTACTATGCGAAATTGAAAATTTTGAAGCTTATCCCAGGGTTTGACTAGGTAGTACTTTTTGCTTTGCTTTCACACATCATGGTTTTTTCAGAGCTGAAAGAGCCTGCTGCCTATGGGAAGGCATGCATAAATCAAGGAATGTCCAATCTTACGAAAGTATAAAAGCCGATTAACATAGCACAGAATAATTGGCAAAGAGGAGTTTGCAGGGCCATAGGGATTGTGACGCCATCAGGTGAAATTCATGAGGGAAGAGAATGGACTTATTCTTTGACAGGAACAGTACCTATCAAGATTAATCTTTTTTTTTTTTTTTTTTAAATACAAATAATAAGGAAGGTACAACGTTCATAAATTTAAACCTTCCTCGTTTTTTATGACATACGTCACATATATATATGTGGCGTGAGTGTGTACGCGCACACATACACATATAGAATCTGTGTAAAACAAATGTTTTAGTGAAACCTACCAAACGATAATTACTTTCTGCCAAAGAAGTATAGGCATTTTATCTCATACTATAGGTACGGTTGTGACGTCATAACCAAAAGACAATATACTTATAAAAAAATAGATTTTTAATTATTGTACTAAAGCAATTTAATAAAAAAAATTTATTTGGCTAATATAATTCATTTTTTGAAATCTGAAACCCCAACTAATAAAGTAAGTTTATAAATCTCTAGGTATTTTCTTTCTTAATATAATATAATTATAAATATTTTTGTTGTGTGTTGGAATTATGTGAAGTCATTGGCAAAGAAAGAGTTTGATGAAATCTTAAATTATAAACTCTCGTTTTCACTAAATCAGTACCCTAACATAGGCTGAATACATGTATCACATTCCATATTTAGGGAGACATGTTATATTCAATTGTGTATGCGGTAAATGTAAACAGGATAAGTACAAATGTAATGAAGATTGTCCTAGAATAAGTAAACATACATACCTTGACAGAAATATGCATTGGGCTGAACTTTACTGAGGAAACGAGAGATATCACTCTCTTCTAGAGGCGCTGCGGCGGACATGACACCACGAACGTGTTGGAAGTGTTCAGCTCGGACAGAATCATGATGGCCCACGAACAGGATCGTTGGGGGAGCGGCAAACATAAGCGTTCCCTATACAACAACAATTCCCTCTTTTACTAGAGTTTCTTGTGTGTTTTTGTGGTCATTATTATACTCCTGACCAATTCAAGCAAGCACCCATTGAAACGTAAAATGTGGCTATTCATTTATCTCGAATACGGAAAAAAAAAAATATTTAAGGGTTGAGAGGTCTCTTTATTTTTCAAATAATACATATTTAGGCTTAATCTTGAAAACCGTTGAATATATTTATTTTTAACCTTCTCTTTTGCTGGGAATTGAAATCTGCATTTAGGTGATGAAATAATAGGAGTCTTCTTAAAATTTATAGGACTTAATGGCTATCAGATGGCACAGCTTCTATCATCAGAGGTGGAAGCTTCCATCATCATTAGATCTGTAGCTAGTGAAGATTTCATCACCGAATTATATTTTGTTTGGAATCGGATAATTAGGAGATCGATATGGTTTTTCCTTTATTGTTGTTTTTGGGTTTTAAGGTCAAATCATTCATTTGTTTTATTTTAAATCCATCTTTTATGGCAGATGGAAAATCTTCCAACTATATAGTGCTTCTGTGAGTGAAATTTTGAAAAAAAAAGCCGCTCAATCGTTGACAAACAGACACACTCATTCATTTTTTACTGTAATATTTTAGAATCTACAAGGAGGGTCGGAGGAAATAATTAAAATATTTTCACGAGAACAACCTAATTAGTTTATTTTTTTTCTAACCCTTTAATAGGGCTTTTAGAATAGAGTATCTTAGAATCAAATTTTAACAGCCGAATTTTCGTCTGCCTGTAGCTACTGTATTTGTGATGAAATCCCTGAGTTTGTAAGTATTTAATTATTACAGGAAAATAAAATAACTATTAATTACCTTGTGTTTTAAAAAGGTAGTTAAGAACAGGTTTTCTTCGAATTTTGGAATCGTAACTATCTTTGAACCATGATATAGACTTTGCTGTGCCATTTCTAGACCATAATTGTGAAATATTGGCAGAAATATTGGAATCACATCCTGGAAACTGCCTAAAATATCAGAAGACATTTGATATAAAAATTATTATACTAAATATATTATGATTTTCATTTGTAATGTTTGTATATGATATACATGATAACCTTATTCTCCATCTTCATGACTGTCACTCTCAATCGTACTTGCGCGTGCTTATTCATCTATATTGGTAAAACCATATGCTTGTCCACTTTTTTTGGCTGTCAGTTATGTCAAATTAAAACTACATGAAGCCGAGAACTGGAATTTTAAACAACATAGACAGACAATCGATTGTCGGAATAGCCCTCTAATACGATCTAAAGTATTCTTAATTCATGTATTGATTCTCCACAAAAACGAAAACTACTTAAGTTTTATTTTAAATAAATATAATGCAATGGTTTTAGCGCTATTACCTCACAAAGAAATAAAAAAAATGAGGATGAAAAAAAAAAAAAAAAAAAAGAAGCGCTGCTGGTTCCCACTTCTTTGTCATATTTCAAGGAATAAAAGCCAAATCATTAGTAAAGGTAGTTATCTTTATAATAGGATATGAACTATACTGGGGTAAAAAAAAAAAAAAAAATAAAATAAACAGATACGAAGTATTTAACTGCTTATGAAATAAATAGATATTATCCATGTTTTGGCATTGTTTAGAAAAATTGGCCAATCCCAATTTCTTGCTGCAGTTTGACTCTAAAGGAATAGCAGGTACGAACTTACTAGTGGTCTCTCTGAAGATGGTGGTCTCAGGTTGAGATATCTGCATGAGATTTGCTGTAAAATTAGAATGGGTGAGACACACGCCTTTCGGGAGGCCTGTGGTGCCGCTGGAGTTAGAGATGAAGGCCAGGTCTGGAAGGGGGCCTTCGGGAGCCGGAGCAGTCAGATTTGTCGCCACCGAGTCCAGGCAGCGTACCCCAGTAGGAAGGCTGGACTTCTCCCCAGACAATCTAGTCCGTGAGGATATCACCTGAAAGATTCAATAGCCTAAACATAAATACATATGTTGCCTCCAATGGCTGTAGGTGTTGTATGGAAGGTTTAAAAAAACAGCTTTGTTAATTGTTTGATTCCTCATATTTTTCTTCACAGCTAATCTAATTTTAATAACTCATTTGCTGGATCTTGTTCTAATTTTACTTCAGGTGTAAGATGATCATATAACATTTCATAATTATGTAGTCAATTTATAACTGTTCTGAACTTATAAATTTTGTATTAAATATTGAAATATTGTAAGGTATTCTGTTTGTTACCTGGATTTCTTTTGAAATGGTGCCATCGGCTACCAACTGCTGGACAGCTTTCTGCACGTCACCTAATTTGTCTGGAAATGTCACAATACTCTTTGCTCCAGAGTTTTTCAGTTGAAAAGCAATTTCATCTGCAAAGAAAGGTAAAGAAAAATATATATAACGGCTATTCTGCCAGCTGTCATAATTACAAAAATATTCTCAATAGATAGGTACAATTCAAGTACCTGCCCCCCCAAGAATTAATTTTTATTCTTCCAAATATCTACATAAATGTAGCCGAGGGCACTTGAGGATGCCATTTCCAATAGATTTGAATAAAATTTGGTGACTAAAGAGCACTCTTGAATTGGACGGGAATCTGTAGCACCGATAATTGAGATTAGCCAAAAACCGCTAATGACTTGCCATTGCAATTGCCAAATATAGGGAAATCTGATATAGCATCGGTTTATAGAATAGTTTTATTTTCTGATTGTATTTGCCCCCAAGGAATGAGTTAAGCTCGTGGGTTGGCATTTATATAGCAAGTCATGTATGATGTTTTACTCCATTTATCATGTTGTTGTTTACAGCCTTTAAAAATTACAGTCTCAATGTTTGTAAAAAAAAATTCAAATGCCTCATAAAATAGTTCAGACGTAGAAGCTGCTTAAATTAGGTATGGTTCCCTGCTAACTCTAGTTAAATTAGGGCAGACTTGAACTATTAGTCTGTTTGTGAGAAATAGCAATCCCAAAACCCTTATTTACTTGTCCTATCAAGGGTGAGGACTAAACGTGAGTTCTAAAATTGGTCTCTTCTCACCTTAGATCTCTATTATTTTCATTCTCGAGAAATATGCTATTCCGTCAATAATTAATCATGATAAGGAGTGAATAGATAGGCTTACCTGAGGTGTAGAGGGGGTTGATGGAGCAGACTGTGAGACCTGCCCAGGAAGCCCCCAGCAGGGCGGCAAGGTAGTCAGGGCTGTTGTACATGAGGAAGGCGAGGACTTCACCCCTGCGAGCCAACCCCGAAACCAGCATTCCATTCCCCAAGGCCTCGGCTCGCTCCAGAAGCCCTTCGTAGGTGTAACTCATGCCTGTCAAGCTGCACTCCTGTCAACACAGATCCAGTCAGCAGTGCTCCACTCCCTTTATCACTTTCAATAACTCTTTCACAATGATTTATAAAGGCTTATTTACTAGAAGTAACTACCCTATTCTAAATGTTCATGGCACTGCGCAGACTTTTATTTTTGATATGAGCCTGTCCTAAACAGTACTGGAACCCTTAGTACCAAGCTTGGGAGTCCTCTCGGATTAGTTGGGCTACCACCGCAACGAATCAGACTTTAACATTAGTATTGACAATAAATTCAACAAAATAAAAGTTCATAGTTTCTTCTTCTGGGTTTGACCGTGTCAAAAGGTGGTTTTTTTTTTAAAGTTTTCACACATACCTTGATGTCTTTTTAAGAGCTATATGAAAAATAATGTCATTATCTATTCAACCCTGAAGAAACCACCAAGGGATGTCCGAAAGCCTTGCAAAAACAACCTTTCTACATGATCAAGCCAGGAAGAATTTATGAGTATTTCTGGAGACCGAAGAAATCTACATGAACATAATATAAGTTTACTATTATCTGATTCCCAACAGATGTTCGTACATACTTGTGGTGCACAATGACTAATGGGAAACTAATTATTTAATATTCTGCTTATTTATTTATTTTATTTTATTTTATTTTTTTAAGTAGTGAAGATAATACCTCTCAAGACAATCCAGCTCATACTCGCAAATTGGAAAGTACAGTTCGCTACGTCTTACTTTACCACTTTTCTGTACGTACATGCTATGTACTGAGAGCAACCTAGACAATTTCGTTCATGTTTGAGGCAGCTTTTGTTTGTTTACATTTTTTTTTAAAATTAAGTATTAGTCTTCCTTTCAACCACTTAGGGTCATCGTGGAGGGAGGGGCTATCTTCAGGTTTTCATCTTTGTTAAACATCCATGGATCAGGACAAGCCTTTATTTATAGGTAAAAGTTTGCCCTGGGCGGGATTTGAACCCCTGTGTCAGGATTACTTAGGAGACCCGAACGGTCCCATGAGCTACCCATTCTGCTTATGCATGTAGAAATTCTTAGCATTTCACCTTTTGGATAAAGTTGATCACCAAACTATCACATGATTACCACTGATATAACTCAGTTAATTTGATTTCTATTTATTTTTGTTAACACTTAAAAGATAATTCGCGCATGTTTATGCATCTTTCCGGAGTTTTCTCCAACTAAGTGCTAGTAAGAACGTAGAGAATTATTGGAATGTGTACCTAATCAAAAATCAATCCTAATAAATTTGATATGTAATCGGTACAAGTTCTCATGTACCTATAGTGCTTGGAGGACTTTTAGCAGATTCCTTGTGAAAAATAAAGCTTTGTTGGTTCCGTCCAATTCACCGTGTTCCGTGATGCGACTTTTGAAAATTTTCACCCATTCTACACTGATGCTACTTGGGAAAAGCTAAAAATATAGTCTGTTTTAAATTATATACACCCCCTTCATTTTTAAAATACAGAAAATGAATTCGTTACAAAATAGTCGTCATTCGATTTATTTTGTGAGGGTTATTCTTATTTCACTGATAGCAAAACTTGTCAAAGTATAAGTTTATTAAAGATAAGTAGCTATGAAGGTCGTTAGGAAGACAAATAAGTGGGAAATTATTTAATAATAGTAAGGAATTGAAGGGTAATAAAAAATACGAGCAAAACAAAAACAAAAAAAAAAAATTGTCATATAGGGGTGCATAAACTAAGCAAATTCCTTAGTATCGTAGGTGATAAATATTTCTATTTGAATTTCCATTTCATGTAATCCACCCATCTGTCTATAATTATAGTCAGATAATTGATAGATTAGATGGATAGATCTATTTTGATGACTATTGTTTATGTTGTCAAATTTTTAGAATAAATATCGACTGGAAAAAATATCGACAAAATTTTGAATAAATCTGCCATTTATTTTTTGGTAATTAGTCAAAATGTCAATTTCAATTGTAAGTATAACGCAACAATGTTTAATGGCGTAAAATTGGCGAAGTGATTAGGTAAGAAGCATTAGTAAAAAGGATAGAAATTTTAGATAATGCAGAAAGCTCATTAGCATTCATCATATGATAAAAACACTGAAAATTTTATCAGTAGGTATTTTTTTTATATCTATAAAGTATCCTTGAAAATGCTTTTTTACGATAATTATCTTGCAATAAAAAGTCTGCAAGAAATAAAAAAAACTCTTTCATATAAGGATGCTAAATTGAATCTTCTTCAAGTTAGGACATTAAATAATCATTAACAAAATTTATGTAGTTATTGTTTCGTAGAACAAGTTTTATTTAAAGAAAATAAAAAATGAGCATGCATGTACATTTTGACTCCGAGTTTAAGGGAAAACTTCATCTACTAAAAGGTAAATTTGGTAGGAATTTCATGACTAGACAGGGGTAGTGTAAACTGCCGATTTACCAGATGGCGTAAATAAGAGTAAATCATTAATTTCAGCTAAAAGTTGTAAATGGACGTTACATGCTATTATTCTTTCTTGATATTTGCCTTTTATATAATATATTATTACCATTATAATTTTTTGACTATAATTTATCATTTTTTTTAACTTTATTAATAAAACAATATTGAAAATAATTAAATAAATAAATAATTTTTTTTCCTCAATCTTTCCATCATTTGATAAGGCAAAATAAAGTCATCTAACGATTCATATTT
>KZ809188.1:8937-32371 GCA_000696205.2 Oncopeltus fasciatus | reverse complement strand
ATATATATATGCAAACCAGCTTCTGGCATAATTTTTCTAACAATTAAATTTATTTAAAATTTTCTTTGTTTTTTAACAGTTGTTCATCTTATACATTGACAAACTCACACAAATTTGCATAAACTTTTAAAAAATTTATAAAATTTTTGTATTTTGAATTGAAATATAGATAGTAGGGAAATTAAAATAAGTATAAGGGACTTCAGCTTAGCCTAGGTGTACCATTTGGGTCTCAAATGGGCGGGTCCGAAACACACCCTTAACTTTCTTTTATTGAGGAATGAAACCCTAACCAGTGCTATTGGTGTTTAGAATAGAGTGGCAACCTATAGATATTCCTTACTTCCATGGCTGTAGGTATATGGAAGATTTAAAAAAACAGCTTCGTTAATTGTTTGGTTCCTCATATTTTTCTTTACATCTAATCCAATCTTAATAACTCATTTGCTGGATCTTGCTCTAATTCTAATTTTACTTCTGGTGTAAGATGATTATATAAACATTTCATAATTATGTAGTCAATTTATAACTGTTCTGAACTTATAAATTTTGTATTAAATACTGAAATATTGTAAGGTATTCTGTTTGTTACCTGGATTTCTTTTGAAATGGTGCCATCGGCTACCAACTGCTGGACAGCTTTCTGTACGTCACCTAATTTGTCTGGAAATGTCACAATACTCTTTGCTCCAGAGTTTTTCAGTTGAAAAGCAATTTCATCTGCAAAGAAAGGTAAAGAAAAATATATATAACGGCTATTCTGCCAGCTGTCATAATTACAAAAATATTCTCAATAGATAGGTACAATTCAAGTACCTGCCTCCCCAAGAATTAATTTTTATTCTTCCAAATATCTACATAAATTTAGCCGAGGGCACTGGAGGATGCCATTTCCAATAGATTTGAATAAAATTTGGTGACTAAAGAGCACTCTTGAATTGGACGGGAATCTGTAGCACCGATAATTGAGATTAGCCAAAAACCGCTAATGACTTGCCATTGCAATTGCCAAATATAGGGAAATCTGATATAGCATCGGTTTATAGAATAGTTTTATTTTCTGATTTTATTTGCCCCCAAGGAATGAGTTAAGCTCGTGGGTTGGCATTTATATAGCAAGTCATGTATGATGTTTTACTCCATTTCTCATGTTGTTGTTTACAGCCTTTGAAAATTACAGTTTCAATGTTTGTAAAAAAAATTTCAAATGCCTCATAAAATAGTTCAGACGTAGAAGCTGCTTAAATTAGGTATGGTTCCCTGCTAACTCGAGTTAAATTAGGGCAGACTTGAACTATTAGTCTGTTTGTGAGAAATAGCAATCCCAAAACCCTTATTTACTTGTCCTATCTAGGGTGAGGACTAAACGTGAGTTCTAAAATTGGTCTCTTCTCACCTTAGATCTCTATTATTTTCATTCTCGAGAAATATGCTATTCCGTCAATAATTAATCATGATAAGGAGTGAATAGATAGGCTTACCTGAGGTGTAGAGGGGGTTGATGGAGCAGACTGTGAGACCTGCCCAGGAAGCCCCCAGCAGGGCGGCAAGGTAGTCAGGGCTGTTGTACATGAGGAAGGCGAGGACTTCACCCCTGCGAGCCAACCCCGAAACCAGCATTCCATTCCCCAAGGCCTCGGCTCGCTCCAGAAGCCCTTCGTAGGTGTAACTCATGCCTGTCAAGCTGCACTCCTGTCAACACAGATCCAGTCAGCAGTGCTCCACTCCCTTTATCACTTTCAATAACTCTTTCACAATGATTTATAAAGGTTTATTTACTAGAAGTAACTACCCTATTCTAAATGTTCATGGCACTGGGCAGACTTATATTTTTGATATGAGTCTGTCCTAAACAGTACTGGAACCCTTAGTACCAAGCTTGTGAGTCCTCTCGGATTAGTTGGGCTACCACCGCAACGAATCAGACTTTATTATTGGTATTGACATTTAATTCAACAAAATAAAAGTTCATAGATTCTTCTGGGTTTGACCGTGTCAAAAGGTTGTTTTTTTCTAAGCTTTCGCACATACCTTGATGTCTTTTTAAGGGCTAAATGAAGAATAATGTCATTTAAAAGGTTATTTCCACCACCAATGAATATAGAACTATCATACCTTCTATTATCCGTCTTCATTGGTTTCTGCAAACCATACATATACATACAGTGACAGTGTACACATGTATTCGGCCAGAAGATGGACAATGTCCGAAAGCGCTCGTCAACAGAAGATGGTTTGCAGAAACCAATGAAGACGGTTAATAGAAGGTATGATAATAATGTCATTATCTATTCAACCCTATAGAAGCCATCAAGGGAGGTGCGAAAGCCTTGCAAAAAACAACCTTTCTACATGATCAAGCCGGGAAGAAGAATTTATGAATATTTCTGGAGACCGAAGAAATCTACATGAGCTGACTATCTCTCTATAAGTTGACTATTATCTGATTCCTAAAAGATGTTCGTCCATAAGTTTGGTGACTAATGGGGAAACTAGTTATTTAATTAGCTATGAAGGTCATTAAGAAGACAAAGTTGTGGGAAATTATTTAATAATAGTAAGAAATTGAAGGGTAATGATTAATACGATCAAAACCAAAAAAAAAAAAAAAAAAAAATTGTCATATGTGGGTGCATAAACTAAGCTAATTCCTTAGTATCGTAGGTGATGAATATTTCTATTTGAACTTTCCATTTCGTGTAATCCACCCATCTGTCTATATATATAGCCAAATAGATAGATAGATTGCTAGATTAGATGGATAGATAGATATATCTATTTTGATGACTATTGTTTATGTTGTCAAATTTGTAGGATTGGGAAAAATATCGACAAAATTATGAATAAATCTGCCATTTATTTTTTGGTAATTAGTCAAAATGTCAATTTCAACTGTAAGTATAACGCAACAATGTTTAAAGGCGTAAAGTTGGCGTAGTGATTAGGTAAGAAGCATTAGTAAAAAGGATAGAAATTTGAGATAATGCAGAAAGCTCATTAGCATTCATCATATGATAAAAATACTGAAAATTTTATCAATAGGTTTTTTTTTTTCATATCTATAAAATATCCTTGAAAATGCTTTTTACGATAAATGTCTTGCAATGTAAATTCTGCTGGAAATTTAAAAACTCTATTTAAAACTCTTTTTATATAAGGTTGCAATATTGTTTCCTCTCCTAGTTAGGACATTAAATAACCATTAATAAATTTATATAGTTATTGTTTCGTAGAAAAAGTTTTATTTAAAGAAAATAAAAAATGAGCATGCATGTACATTTTGACTCCGAGTTTAAGGGAAAACTTCATCTACTAAAAGGTAAATTTGATAGGAATTTCATGACTGAATTTCGCCAGACAAGGGTAGTGTAAACTGCCGATTTACCAGATGGCGTAAATAAGAGTAAATCACTAATTTCAGCTAAAAGTTGTAAATTGACGTTACATTCTATTAATATTTCTTAANACTGCCGATTTACCAGATGGCGTAAATAAGAGTAAATCATTAATTTCAGCTAAAAGTTGTAAATGGACGTTACATGCTATTATTCTTTCTTGATATTTGCCTTTTATATAATATATTATTACTATTATAATTTTTTGACTATAATTTATCATTTTTTTAACGTTATTAATAAAAAAGTATTAAAAGTAATTTAATTAATTAATTAATTTTTTTTCCTCAATCTTTCCATTATTTCATTTAAGGCAAAATAAAGTCATCTAACGATTCATATTTCCCTTTATGTACGTTATAGTAGATTTCCTCCTGGGTGAATCAAGTTATTCACGTTAGTACCATATGAGACTTTTGAAGTTAATCCACGCAGATTTTCCATGTTTCAATAAATATGCATTCAAAAAAGATTTACAAGTCTGAGAGAAAAATGAAATTAAAAATGTGACCACTTGGCCTAAACTTACAAATAGATGATATTCCACCACAGTTAAACTCTTAAATTTCCTGTATTATTGGTGGAATACCTTTTATAACTAAACGAGTAATCTTTTGCCTACAAGTTTCAAGCACTTTAGCCTTCTTGATCTTAAAAAATAATTTTGTGAATGTAACACAATGATATTAATTGAATAATAAATATTCAAAGACTGTATTTTAGATAAACATGATCAAAACTGCCCAGTGTTCTTTAGAATGTTCTTCTAAAGGGTGGGATTTTATTCAATTATAGTGCTCTCATAATGAATATTAGACAAATAAAATACTAAATTAAAAGTTAAAATTAATTAGAAGTATATTGAAGATATTTCAGTAGTAATTACTATTTCAGTTGTTCAAATTTTTCCGGTTGAGCTATAAAACTTGTTGACTAAAGAAAGAAGAAAATAAAAGTTATACTACATTATTCGATTTAATTATTATGAGTGGAAAGGAGAATATATTTCCTTAATGGGACTAAGCAACAGAGAGCAACGTTAGAAACTTCTATTAATGTTGAATCCCACCATAGCAAATGCTCTAAAGAGAAAAGTCGAAAGATAAGAGCTCTGAAGGATTGAAAGCCCTCTAATAGGATGGAGAAAATGACTGAAACATACAATTCTAGCGGAGTATACAAACTGACATGTACATGTAACCAGACGTACATAGGACAAACAGGACGAAAACTCAAAACGAGATTTGAAGAACACGCACGATCATACAAACGGGACTCCAACTACGCAAACCATATACAAGACAGCGGACACGACCTCACCGACATACAAACAACCATGACGTTGTTACATAAACAACAGAAGGGACGAAAAATGGACATTCTAGAAAACATGGAAATTTACAAAACAAGGACCACACACAATAATATTATTAATGAACAACTTAATCTGACACCATATTCAGAACTCTACTGTTACTAAAACGAACACACAAACGAAAACGAACAGACGACAAAACCGACAACAAGACATAAGACAGTATAATCCATAGTCAGACACTATCAAACACAAACAAATTAAAAAAAAATCAAAAATTTTCGGAACACTTTGAACACCTGAACAAAGGAGATTACAACTAATCCCTGCTACAACTAATACCTGAAATAATGGGCTCCGACCCTTATAACTCTCGCGTTTCACAGACCTTATCGTCGACATAGCGACCGTTATAGCTAAACGACTCTTATACCTGACACATCTGACCAACCCACAGAATACAAACGCAGTTGAATAGAGACAGTGACAGTGAACACGTGTATTCGGCCACGAGGATGGATAATGTCCGAAAGCGCTCGCCAACAGAAGATGGTTTGCAGAAACAAATGAAGACGGATCACAGAAGGTATGATAGTTCTATATTCATTGGTAGTTATAATATCCCTTTAGATTATTTACCTGAGAATATATTTCCTTAATGGGACTAAGCAACAAAGAGCAACGTTAGAAACTTCTATTACTGTTGAATCCCACCAAAACAAATGCTCTAAAGAGAAAAGTCGAAAGATAAGAGCTCTGAGAGATTGAAAACCCTTTGTTGTTCTCGAATTGTGTTCTTCGTACCACCTGTTTCCTAAACGCGGTAAACCTCCCTCTGACAAATTCATTATCCTATCGACCAATTAGCCTTCTTCCTTTACTTTTCAAGGTATTTGAGAAAGTTCTTCTAAAACAAATGATACCTTTAATAACTTCCTTAAATATCCTTCCTAATCATCAGTTTGGTTTCAGATCCTATCATTCTGCAGGTGTTTCGAGTTGTAAACTTCATTTCCTCTTCCATCCCACGAAAAACTAAACACCTTTAAAGGATTAAAGCCTAAACTTACTAGGATTGGGGTCAAAGGGCCCTTTTCTCCATGCTCATTGATATTTATTTATTACTTTGTACGTTTTTTAAATTTTATTGTATATATCTGAATGTCATAATTACAAGATGTTTATTGAGAGACTGTACTAAATAAAGATTTATTTAAAAAAAAAAAACAGCATGAAAAGCTCACCACTGCCGTTTTGGTTGCCCACTGGTTGTGTCGTTCCCAGATCAGCTGGAAGAATGTCTTGTCTGGCAGCTGCACATCAGGGTAAGGGTTCTTAAGGACTCGAGACTCGGGAGTTGAGGACGCCTGTCTCCTGCCAGAAAGGTCATTACTCAGTCCTGCCGTTATCTTGCTGAGTGACCTTAGCGTACTGCCACCTCGCAGAACTACGGACAGAGATGCCCGTAGGTGTGCCATATCCTACAAGAATGTGATAGAATATTTTTAAGCCATTGATTGGTTCTTGTTAAGAAATATTGATTAATTTTGTAGTTATCTCACAATTTTAACATGAAAAAAAAAAAAAACCACAAACTCATTTCATAGTATTCAAACTATGTACTACTATCCTGTGCAACGTATTGTATCTAGTGATCTAGGCAAAAATTTTCTTGCAAACAAATGTTTTCTTCATCGGAGCCTTTTTTTTAAATATTTGACCTAATAATTCCATGCTAGTAGCATATAGTGTAGCGGTGTAGCCAGTGATCGGTATACACCTGTATATAGCGCTCCGTCTTTCCAAATATAACATACGAGTTGTGGGAAGAACTGAGATCTCAAACTCTACATACATTTGCAGTGAAGTGTCAGTGATATGTGAGTGCAGTTTCAGCTCGAATCGTCACGAGGATCACATCTAAACAGTGGGTAAAGCGAACTTTATTCGTTTGTATAAACTAACTCTAGAAGACAAATGTATAGACGTACCCTTACTAAAACACGACTAACAAAAAATAAAAAACTCAACATACCAGACTATACAACTTACCGAACTGATCACCCAGACGGACGAGCTCATGGTGGAACTGCGCTCCACATTCGCACTTCCTATACTCATCATTTAATACCTTCCACTCCTTCAGACACGCTCCAATCCACTTCAGTGTCCATCAATACTTCCACTTCCCCAATTACCTTTTCTGCAGTATATTGCGCTTTCAACAAATCTATCACCTCAGGCCAATTTCAAGAGCATTTTAAATCCCTAGGTTCCCGTTTCCTTTCTGGCGGAGATTATAATGCGAAACATCTGCAGTGGGGCATGTCCTTTTTCTTAAATAATCCTATTTCCCAAACCCGGTAAACCTTCAAACACATTATCCTATCGACCAATTAACTTTCTGCCTTTACTTTCCAAGGTATTTGAGAAAGTTATTTTAAAACGAATAATACCTATAATAATTTCCTTAAATATCTTCCTAATCATCAGTTCGGCTTCCGATCCCATCATTCTACTGTCCAACAGGTGTTTCACGTTATAGGCTTTATTTCCTCTTCCCTCAAGCGAAAAGAATTTTGTCCTGGTGCATTCCTAGATGTCTCAAGCATTTGACCGAGTATGGCATACTTGTCTATTATATAAGCTGAAGTCCATATTTCCGAGTACCATCTACCTAATCCTCAAATCTTATCTTTCTAACCGTTTCTTTAGGGTCCGGCAAGGGTCAGATTACTGCTTGGACCCATCCTTTTTAACCTTTATACTTCAGACATCCCTACTCATCCTAATACTCTTTTAGCCTTTTTTGTAGATGACAAAGCGATCCTCTCCTCCCATCCTGATTCCAAAGCTTCTAACATTTTACAAAACCACCTTGATGCTATTCAGTGCAAATGCGTACTAGTAAATTTTCAACTAAGAAAAGATTCCCCTAATAATGTTACATACAATAACATCCCTAAACCTCTCTCTGATTCAGTCCGTTACCTTGGGTTCCTCCTTGACTCACGACTCAACTGGAATGAACTTACTAAAGTCAAACGACAAGAACTCAACAGACGCCACGGACTCTTATACAGCCTTATAAATAGGCGCTCGAACCACACATTAGAAAATAAACTGACCATCTACAAGACCATAATACGACCAATCTGGACCTACGGTGCAGAACTGTGGGGTGCCGCTAAGCCTTCCAATATCCAACGAATACAATCCTTTCAGTCCAAAATTCTCAGAATAATTGCTAACGCTCCATATTATGTGTCCAACTCTACCCTTCATCACGACTTTAATATTCCTTTNAGCCTAAACTTACTAGGATTGGGGTTAACGGGCCCTTTCCTCCATGCTCATTGATATTTATTTATTACTTTGTACGTTTTTTTATTTTTTATTGTATATATCTGAATGTCATAATTACAAGATGTTTATTGAGAGACTGTACTAAATAAAGATTTATTTAAAAAAAAAAAAGCATGAAAAGCTCACCACTGCCGTCTTGGTTGCCCACTGGTTGTGTCGTTCCCAGATCAGCTGGAAGAATGTCTTGTCTGGCAGCTGCACATCAGGGTAAGGGTTCTTAAGGACTAGGGGCTCTGGAGTTGAGGACGCCTGTCTCCTGCCAGAAAGGTCATTACTCAGTCCTGCCGTTATCTTGCTGAGTGACCTTAGCGTACTGCCACCTCGCAGAACTACGGACAGAGATTCCCGGAGGTGCGCCATATCCTACAAGAATGTGATAGAATATTTTTAAGCCATTGATTGGTTCTTGTTAAGAAATATTGATTTATTTTGTAATTATCTCACAATTTTAACATGAAAAAAAAAATCTCAAACTCATCATTTTCATGTTCATAGTATCCAAACAATGTACAACTATCCTGTGCAACTTATTGTATCAAGTGGTCTAGGCAAAAATTTTGTTGCAAACAAATGTTTTCTTCATCGGAGCCTTTTTTAAATATTTGAACTAATAATTCCATGCTATTAGCATATGGTTAGGATCTTTAGCAAGGTGTTAACAATTATTAATTAATTAATTATTATTAACAATTACAACAATCTTTGTTAGGGCAAATGAGCGTAAATGAACAACCATTAAACTTACCTTTGACCTGATCGGGAAGGAAGAATGGGTTAAAAATAATATATCAAAATTTTATAAAATTAGATTTTGCACCAACTATATTATCTAAACTTCTTATAAAATCGAAGAAATTTCTATTATGAAGTTTTGGCTCATTTTAAACCCCCTCCTCTTTATCCGATTTCCACCAAAAATAAATAATTTTAAGGGCCTTGAATACAAAGCCTATATATGGAATATACTTCTTAACATGCGTTTCTTAAATGTCATATAACATAAATTTATAAACGTTGCATTTTAAACATATTTTGTTTTATAAATATTTTTTGTTACACTAGAGATAACGAAGATATCAAGATTTTCTATTTAGGTCTCCCTCAAAACGAAGATTAAATCTTTCCTCTCTACTAACTTCAGCAGTAAAGAACTCATCCAAAGGTTGGAAAATATGAAGATTACATACAAATTTAAAAAATAACGGACACAGGAGTGCGTGGAAACAATTTTATTTTTAATTTTAAACGAGGCATATTTTTATTTTCTCCTATGTAAAATATGTAAATATCTGTATAAATCTCTCCAGGGCCGAGTCATGGTACTTACGTGACTAGATTGATTTCTTTGAAAACTTTGCTAATAGGTTTGCTGCAGACAGTAACACGGTCATTTTAAATTTGTTGTTCTAAACTTAGGTTATTTAAATTTGAACTCTGTATTCATGGAAAACCCTCTTAACGCATTTATTTTTCATCTTACTAGATTTTACATAGCATTGAGTTTCACATTTCAAATATCACGAAAAAATCAAAATCAAAACTAGGAAACAATAGATTCTAAAAACACGATGTTCCCTGTGAACATTCGTAAGATAATTTTAGTGGTATTAGTACATTCTTATTTAATAGGAACAAGGAAGTAAAAATATTAAAATTAAGGATTTGACAATGGTTGACTATTTAAGTACCAAAATGCAATTATGTTAAAATTCTAACTGTTATAGTTTATCTATAAAACCGATAGCAATCTATCCTACAATACATATTCAGATAACTCCCATTGTTCAGATGTCTCCCATTTAAAAAAAAAAAGAAGTAAATAACAAGAGTCGATAAATAGCTAGACAATGTCAGCTCATTCAAGCATAAGACGATGTATTCGTCTTTCTCGTGGGTTAGGCTCTCGCTAGTGTGTTGGGAATTTAATAAGTTATCTAGCTCGTTCCGGTGGTGTAATGGAAGCATACCGGCCCGGAAAGCAGGAGATCCAGGTTGGAGTCCTGGCTGGGACAGATAGATTTTTTATTCTATTCCCTTGCATCAATTGTTTAAAAGTGTTAGAGATTTAGCAGCCATTTTTGTATATTACATTGAATCCATTGTGACCTATTCTGAGACTAGTTAAGAAGCTAAGATTTGTAGCATGAGATATAGGTTGAACTGACAACATAAAGAAATAATATTCTTCCTCAAGTTCAGGATTATGAAGGAGCACTGCTGAGTGGTCCAATGGCGGTGGACTACTAAACCAAAGTTCAATATTCACTGTGCGCATTTAAGAGTACTTCTTTAGAGATTCCTGGTTTGCTCCTGGGAATACGCATCTCTAATTGAGAACCTACAATTCTTTATTAAATGAGAAACAATCACGCTGTTTGAAGAGTGTGCTGACGAAGTTCATTCCCAGGACTTCTGTGGTCTGAGCGGGATTGGTTTAGGATGTTATTTTTAGGTAAAAACAAATTAGAAGATTTGCTATAAAATCTATTCTAATTTGTTACTTCTGAGAATAATTAATAAAATAATAATTATCTTATTTATAATTTAAAAGACAATTTTTGTTGCACAATACAGATTATTTGCGAATCATTCAGTTCGTTAGTAAGAAGAATGAATTTTTTGGTATTTATCTTCATTATTTTATATAGATGAAATTTCTTTAAATATTATTGATTAATGGAATAGATTATTGATGAACAGTCAATAAGGAAATTTAATATCAATGAAATGAACGGGTTATTGACATAACTGAAGACTGTTTGGGACACGTGGTTTCATTTCCAATTTCCTTTTCAAACTTACAATTTTTTTATCTTACTGATTAAAACAATCAGTTGACCTTTTTAGAGAAGGTCACTAGCCATTCGAAAGTCAGAAGAAAATCAGTCAATTCTGGGTCCTCATCTTTTACATAATTCTCAAAAATGAGTATGCGGTCTCATGTACCATATAAAATACGGGTTTGTTCTGCACTTAAAAGCAAATGAGAAATTATCATAAATTCTCAAAAATATCATAAAAAACACTTATCAAAATTTTACAGAGGTAACTGACTTGGTGGGTGCCTTCAAGATGTCTTACTGTCCTATGTTTTTCTGTTCTACCATCCATTTGATGGAATATATATANATATATATATATATATTTATACATTTTTTTTTAAGTGGTCTAGAAAAAGTGATAATCAAGAGGTCCATCGTTCAGAAAGGGTGTGGATGAGTCTCATAGCCAGACTTAAACAATTTTTTTAGATGTTGCACATAAGTTAAGCATACCTACTTTCCAGTTGCCATGATTGCTATGCATGATTTGTATCAACAAT
The DNA here is from genome assembly GCA_000696205.2 of Oncopeltus fasciatus. Lineage (NCBI taxonomy): Eukaryota > Metazoa > Arthropoda > Insecta > Hemiptera > Lygaeidae > Oncopeltus > Oncopeltus fasciatus. The sequence continues at coordinate 20,973 of KZ809188.1, read as the reverse complement.
ATTTGTATAATGGGCTGTAATGTAATACTACTTGACTTGGACAAGAGTAGTATTAAATTACAGCCTTATTTAAGTTCTGTAATTGCTGTTATTTAGTATAACTATGTTGATCTTCAGCCCTCTTATACCTTTTTTAGGTATAATATATATATATATATATATATATATATACATATATACATACTTACATACATATATAGAGAGAGTGAGATTAGATTAGATATTTTTATTGTCATAGGATTTACATACTTTCTTCCTGACAATTTCAAGCTACTTTTAATAGTACACATATTTATTCCTAACCTATAATCTTCTTCAGAGAAAAAGAGAGAGAAATAAAACTTTATTGTCTTAGGACGATGATTCCTCTCTTACAGAAAATACACATTGAATATTTATAAATATTTACACGCCTTAAGTTGCATTAATTTACCACATAAAACCAAACAATAAAAACAATAACTTTACATTAATTATAAAGAAATGGTAATGTTCGATCTACTAATAAAATTTAATTATGACAACACCAAAAACATTATCAATTATAGTAATAGAGAATAATACAAATAAGATAAGAATAAAGAATAGTGAGGGGCATCACTNAAATATTAAAATATTCCTATTTAATTTGGCCGAAATTTTCAGAAATAAAAATTTACTGAAGGCTAATCACTTTTTTTTTTCTTTGTCATAATAAAGGTTCCTTTAATTTGCCCAAGTTGTTGAAAAATAAACAAATTTTAGAGGCGCCAGGCTTGCTCATGGGATCTGTTCGGATCTCGCAATACTGACGCTGCGGGTTCAAGCTTTTATCCATAAATAAAAGCTTGTTCTGAGCCATAGATTCTTAGAATGGGGTGGCAACCTGCAGATAGCCCCTCCCTCTATGACCCTATGTGTTTGAAAGAAAAGCTGCCTTAAACTTATTCATTATGAACGAAATTTCTTACGTTGCTCTCATTACACGAAGCATGTACTCACAGATAAGTGAAGACGTGCAGCTATTGGTAAGGCGTAGCTGATAGTACTTCCCGAGTTGCTTGTAGGAGCTGGACTGCCTTCAGTGTGGGTTGCCTTCACAACTCTGGCTAAGCTAAGTGACGACCAGTCTCGCGACTACTATTCATGGCCTCATTCACTCGCAGAATATTAATGATTCCCACTCGGATAATACCCACTGATAAAACTCAGATAACAAGAGCTAAAAAAAATGTATATATTTATAAAAATAAAAATATCACTCGTTGTAAGATTTACTCATTCGCGGATAAATCAACATGACACACTAGGTCATATAAATATATAAATATTTTCGTATTGTAAAACTCACCTTACAATTGTTATAGAACTATGTAACAAGATATATTTCCAATCCAAAAACATTTTTTATTTTTAATCAACTTTCTAAACAAAAAGCCTTATGGAGCAGCTGAGACGAACTAATCAGCCTATATTTTATTAATATTGGACATAGATGACAGTAAATGATTGGTTCGAACTTAGAAGGATGTAAGTATAATAAGGAGTTAGTCATTTTACATATTGAACATAATAAACAGCGCAGCAGAGAGTGCGTTACCTTGTTTGATTCCATCCATAACCGTATAGCTGTATTAATTTTGAGCACCGGAACTACTTAGAAGTTGTTTCTCTTAATCGCCATTAAATAAGAACGCCTGTTTATAAATAGCATCTGAAGGTCAGCCATGTTCCCATTATCTGACTCATTAACTAGATCTGATCAACCTTACATTTTACTTCAGTGATTGTGCACTAATATTAGTTGTTAATTTACGGAATACACACTGATTGGAGCCAATGAACTATTGTCTTGAAGGATACGTTGTACTTGCTTTGCACTAGCGAACAGAGGCGTTCACCCCCTGATAACACTGCACAACAAAAAAATATTTTTTGAATGTTTCCTACACTAAATTAGTCTATTTCTACTAATTTTGGGGTGATAAAAACGAAAATAACATTGAAAAATTTTTATTAGCTCTGGTTTTTGAGATATACAGCACTTAATCTTAAAGAGTAGTTATACTATACGTGAAAAGTGAAAGTACAAAAAACAATATTGTTATGTTTCTTTTAGAATATTTTAAGTACAAAATTGATTAAAAAAATATTATTCTTAGTGTTTTGACAAATAAAAGAGGTTTGTACCACCAAATTTCAATTAAGTCAATCCGATGTATTGTAAGATCGCTGTCGTTTAGCTTGTCTTTTATAAAACACACAGACCAGCAGTAGTCTGCAAGCATTGCTTCATTCCAACGGCCCTGATATCTCTGTTCTATTAAGGCAATGTCTTGATGGAATCTTTCTCCATGTTCGTCACTCACAGCTCCACAGTTGTGGGAAGAAATTAAGATGAGAGTGAAGAAAATGAATTTTTAAGGACATGTTGCATCAAAGTTGGTGGTAAGCTTGAAGAAGCTCTTTAACCAATGCTGTGAAGTTATCATCTCTTTCGTTACCTAAAAACCCATGTACAACTCCCTTAAAGGCTTCCCAGGCTCTTTTTTCATTTCCTGTTAAAATCATGTCAAAAGCAGGATCATTTACGATTTCACGTACTTGAGGCCCAATAAAGATGCCTTCCTTGACTTTAGCCTCACTCAACCTGGGAAACTTTGCTCTCAAGTACTTAAAAGCTTGTCCTTCCTGGTCCATCGCCTTCACAAAGTTTTTCATTAGTCCCAACTTAATATGTAATGGGGGAAGGAGAACATCCTTAGGATCTACAAGAGGCTCGTAAACTACATTTTCTCATTAGCGTTTAGGTCTCGTGTAGGCCAGTTCACTTTTTTATAGTGAGATTTTCTATCCCGACTGTCCCACAGACACAAAAATCAACAGTACTTGGTGAACCCTAATTGCATTCCTAGGAGTATAGCAATGACTTTCAGATCACCACAGATTTGCCACTTGTGTTGTTCATATTTGATTGATTGGAGAAGTGTTTTCTTATTTATATACGTTTCCTTCATGTGAACTGCATGACCTATAGGAATAGAAGGTAGCTGATTTCCATTATGCAGAAGTACAGCTTTTAAGCTTAGTTTTGAAGAGTCTATAAACAGTCTCCATTCAGATGGAGTGTGACCCAAATTCAAGCAGTCCATCAAACCATTCACATCAGAACAAACTACGAGGTTTTCTTTTTTCTCAAAAAAAGGAAGCAAATCTTTTTGACGCTGTCTGTACTGAGATATTTTCACATCATGTTTTAGAAGATTCCACTGTTGTAGTCTTGACCCTAACAGTTCAGCCTTTTCCTTAGACAAGCCAAGATCTCTTATAAGGTCACTCAACTCTGCTTGACTAATTCTGTGCGGTTCACTAGACCTATCGCTTACATCAAAATCAGGGTCATAGGATGTAGAAGGATGGGTTGCTTCTTGTAAACAGACTTCATCACTTTCCTCTAAAATTTCATAGTTTTGGGGTGGAGAAGGGACTGGCAAATTGTCTGAGTGTGGTACAGGCCGAAGAGCAGATGGGAGCTAATATATAATTTTTATGGTCATTTTCGGTTTTAACACGTGGAAATACATTCAAATCAGCTAATTTCAACCCCGAAACAAAAACTTTGTTGTTCAGTGTAACCAGAGCGCTCACGTCTCTCCAGGGCCTTGGACTTATGATCTGGAGCCTGCACAAGATAACATCCTCTTTTCTGCTTTCTCTTTTGCGGAACTCTTCCATTTACTTACATCGCTCTTTATTCCTCGTTCAGTTAGCTGTAGAGTGAAGCTGAAAGGTGAATTTGAAGAGTGAGATGACAAAGGATGACAAGGATTGGCAAATTGCTCTGTTTTTTCATAGTTGAGTGTATTAAATGATTTTTGTAAAACTATTAGATTTGGCATATCTGTTACATTCATATTTTTATCTGTATTATAGTTGGTTATTTTACAATTAATGGTAATTATTAGTTAGTAGTGGTAGAAGTGAAGGATATACTAGTTGGCATAAGCGTTCTGTTAAGAGATATAAAACCACTTTGTTTGATAAAGTGTTTACTACTTGAACTAATTTAGTAATTTGGGTCGTTAAAGTTTCAATTAAATTATTAGAATAAGGGACAAAGGTCACCTGAGCATAATTTGCTCTATTATCTTGAACAATATTACGTTGTTTATGTAATATTTCAGCTTGTTTATGAGTTACACATTCAGTACTTGTATTTTTTTTTTTTCTAATTCATTCTCTACTTTATAGACTGGGCACTCCTTATTCCAAGCTGGATGCAATGATCTCCAGAATTTTATATATATATATATATATATATATAAAATGCCAATCAGATAAGTGTTAGGGAAGTTATTACTGATATAAAAGGCAGCGGGCTATCTGAACCTTCNATATATATATAATGTTATACCCTGTAAATAGGACTCTTTATGAGAGGCACTACCATATTTTTCTCACAATTTAACTTGACGCGTTAATAGTTCCTAGCGCCTAAGGTAAAAAATGGAAAAATATATATTCCGGGAACTGATACATCTCAAATGTGAGAATTAATGAATTTGTAGGGCATGTGTCACCTCTAATATTTTTATTTTATTTTATTTTTTTTACTTTTATTACTCCCTGTTCAATTAATTAGTCTTTTATCAACTCTTCAGAACAATGCAACTACTCACAACACGATATTGTACCTCTAGCATTATTCAGAAATTGATGGTTATAAAAATAACCTGAATGTATTCTAAAGTCTTAATATTAGTTAATATTTTTGTGTTAATTCATTGATTTTGATTGACAAGCACCATTTCTTAAAAATTTCACATTTGCTTCAGGGACGTAGCTTATTAAAAATGTACCTACTCTTCATGGACTGAAATTATTGTTTTTTGTTTTTTTTTTCAATTTCATTATTAAGGGAAATTACTGAATATTAATTAGTAAAATTGTTTTTATCATTAAATAAATAAAAAAATATCAGGATGTTTAGCCTAATTATTTACATCAATCTTCATATTAAAATTTAAAGCCCGATCATTTATTCATCGAACCTTTCCTTCGCCGATTTTTACTCTTTCCCTCTAACTCGTCCGTATATCGCCGAATAATTTTTTTTTTTTTAATTTTACTTTATCCATGATAAGCTTTTTCAACTTAAATTTCTCCCTAATACTCTGTTAGAAGCTGAGGAGAAAAGACAAGTCCATTGAAGATTACTACCATAAGAACGCCAGGAAGTAATCCTAAATTCTTTTCCCAACATATGTTGAGTAAAATGGCGATGCATGCCTGTGTCACATGATCTATCTGGGTTACTCTGCCATTTAGAGCTTACCGAATTCCCTTTATAGATATTTTAAAACTGGAATAAAGTAGTACTTTTATTAAGATATCACTCACTTCAGGGAATTTTTGGAGATACTTTCTATTTTGTTTGTTCATTGTGTAATGATCCTGCAGCAGTCTGTGTGAAGTCCTTGAAATCACAAATAAATTTAAATTTTGCATCTGCATCTCTTTCTCTCACATATTCAGGCCCGTCTTTATTTAACATGGGAAATCAGTTTTTTTTGCTACTCATGCGTAACAGAATTTTTTGTACAAAATTTTATGGGAAAATAATCTGAAATTAATTTTATCCACAATTATTGAATTTTAAACCTTAAAGTTGGATAAACATTCCTCATCATTCTATATACTAACATAAAATAGGAGCTGATGATAAACATTATTATTCTTACATAAAATAAAGAAATAGGGCTCTCTAAATTAAACAAAAATGTCAAAAATCAGTTGCTTTATTGCATATCAGTTTTGTTTCATAAACAAGCTACATGCAAAACACACATAAATACTTTCATCTGGAAATATTTTTTATATTTTATTGCCATTCAATCACCTATTTTTTTTTCACCTCAAGACCACTTTTGTGTGAAAATTATTTTTTCTTTAAGAGAATATCCGAATTTAGGTATCTAATTCATACATTGAAAACTAGGCGCTTAATCTAAATAGAATATATGTGGCTTCAGTTGATATATTCTAGTATCTTTAAATCACACTACTTTCATGTAAGAAAAATTAGCCCAGGAATAAGCAGAAGACGATAAGAAAATTTTTCTTTCATGGTCTTAAAACTTTAACATTGCTCACAACATACATTATTTTTATTTTATACCCTCATCTAAGGGCAGTGTGAATGTTCATGACCTTTGATTTTATAATTCATATCTATTTTAGGCAAATAAAAACATTGGCACCATTTAAAATATAACAAACGGTACATAAATTTGCTAATGGTTTTACTCAATGCTGAATTCATACTCTTTCAGAAATCTTAGGATATCAGTTTGAACAAGACTATGTGTGAATTTAGTATAAGATGAAATTCAATGAATGTTTTACTTCAAATGTTTTTCTAAAATAATTTTGAGGTCCTTCCTAAGAATTTTGCCAGCGGGGCTTTTTGGTATGTGCTCGACAAATATGAATTTATTTATCATTTTAAATGGCGCCACTTTTTCTGATAAGAACTGCTTAAGATCCTGTTCTGTGGTCTTGGATTGAAGCTTGATTTTAACGAAGCCTACGGGGACTTCGCCTTTCCTCTCATCTGGCATGGCTGTGACAGCAGCGTCCTCCACACCTGGATGACACCTCAGTACCGCCTCCAGTTCTGCTGGAGCTACCTGCAACACAAATCTTGATATTAGTGTAAAAGTATATTTTTTATGCGTGTCTGTGTGTGTGTTTTAGTCTCTCTTTCAAGCACTTAGAGGGTCATGGAGGGAGGGGCTATCTACTGGGTGACACACCATTCTAAACTTCCATGGCTTAGGACAAGCTATTACTTATCGACAAATAATCTTAGTCAGGATTGCGAGACCTGTACGGATCCCCTGAACTACCCTTGCGCCCCAAATACCCCGTGGAAAGGGTTAAGGCCACATTAAGAAGAGCAGATGTCCCTATATGAACTATAATCATGAATATAGGAGTGGGGAAAAAATAGGTGACTTAAATGTCCATTATCTCTTGTAATCCTTATTCGGGGATGACACTACTGAGCATTTGAAAGGACAAATAACATAAATCATCCTATATAAAAAAGTAGTTTTATCATTTAACTCAGTCAAATGTTATTACACATTAAAGAGAGAGATTTCACAATGTAATTTTCGTTTCGGTTCCTTTTTACTGTCAGAAAAGGGAAAAATGTAATATAGATACATCAAAAATTGTTGTACCAGATATTTTTCGCACGGTTTTGCTCTGGTAATTTTGATATAAATAATGGACCTCACATAGGCCGACTAATTTTTGCAAATATGTATAATCGAAAAATATAAATATATAAATTTATCCTATAGAAAGGTATTTAATGTATATATAAATCGATTAATTTAATCTCGTGACATCGTTCGGGAGCGATACACCAAACATAGAACAGTTTTTACCATTTGAATAAAACTATATATCAAAATAAACTTGATAGTTGGATTTTACAATAACTAGTAGAAAAGGCATTGGAGACGAATTTGTGATTTGATGTTTCAATTTGTGAATCGCTTTAGACTAAATAAAATTGAGCCATTTTTCAAAACGATCAATTAAGGTTCGCAAAAAGTGGATCACGTAGGACACCAATGGGCGATAATATTCACAGTCAAAACTCGGAGAAGCTTCAGAAACGGTTATAAAACCCATATCGATGCCAATGAAGGTTATGCTGAGTCTCTGGTGGGATTTGAAAGGAGTCGTTCATCATGAGCTTTCCGATCCTGTTCAAAACACTCTCTCCTCCTGTCCTCGACTCTCTCCTGCCACTCACTAGATAATGTGATTGAAGTAGACGATTCAAGATAAGAGGTCAAAACGTATCCCTAATAAAGGCGTTGTTTTCAATAACAACAACGCTAGACCACTCAAATCTTTGGTGACTCGGTACAAAATACTGAGATAGAAGAAGAAGTTATTTTAAAAAAATTAAGTTGACTCAGCTAAGAAGTAGTGGTACATTCGCCGTAAAGCTCTGAACTCTTGGAGCAAAGTTGGTGTAATCAGAGGCTTGAGCAAATCACTTGGCGAAATTTGTCGCCCACAATTCTCAATTTCACTCAAAAGGCCATCATTCAAAACGGTTCATAATGTAGAATTTGAATTATATATATATAATATGTGTGTGTGTTTGTATGCATATAAAGACCTAAACCTTTGATATAAACTGGGGGACAAAAAAACCGGCGCACCTGGAATTTTACCTGAAAAATGCATATAAACATTTTTATAACAGGTCAAAGGTCACAATTTGCTCACCTTTATTTATTGTGATATATTCTGTTTGTTGTATACCAAGAATAAAGGGTAAAAAACACAACATGAGTGGGTAAAAAAATCTTTATTGAAAAAGAAAAGAAAAATGGTCACTTTTAGAAAAAAATAAACACACTCTAAACGAAAAATAACACTCTATTATTAAGAAATGTGAGTCATTAGTACCGAGTGTTGCCTCCCCTTGCTTGAATAACATCCCGGGTTCTTCTAGGCATACTGCGAATCAGGTTGGCTACACGATTTTGAGGTATCTGATCCCATTCCCGTACCAGAGCCGTCCTTAGCTCTTGGAGGTCACTTGGTGGGTTCTGTTGTCGCCGAATGGACGTTCCAAGCTGGTCCCAAAGGTGTTCGATAGGGTTGAGGTCAGGGCTGCGAGCTGGCCACTCCAAAGTGCGGACGCCTACCTCATCCAGGTAGTCCCTTACAACATTATCATGCATAAAAAGGAAATTGGGTCCGATAAACGTGGCAAACGGTACCACATATTCCTCCAGAATGTCAGTCACATACGTATGTGCATTAAGCGTTGGCCTTCGGAACACATAGAGGTCTGTCTTAGCCTCTAAACAAATTCCACCCCAAACCATCACCGAGCCCCCTCCAAACTGCACTCTTCCCCTAATGTTGCACTGTGCATATCGCTCGCCTAATCTTCTCCACACTCAAACTCGGCCATCTGCACCGTACAGGTTAAACCTAGACTCGTCAGAAAAGAGAACAGAGGCCCAATCATCTTCTGTCCAGGCGGAATGTTCTCGACAAAAGTTGAGGCGAGCTGTTCGGTGCGCTGCGGTGAGCAGAGGGCCGGATGCGGGGACTCTGGAGTGGATATCGAGCTCTGCAAGCCTCCTCCTTACTGTTCGCACGCTTACATTTGTATCCCGTGCGGCACGCAGTCGGTGAGAGGTTTCAACTGCTGATTGAAAGCGATTTCTGAGGGCCTGGAGAGCAATGAAGCGATCATCAGCTGGGAGTGTCGCTCTTGGACGGCCTGATCCCGGCCTCCTGGCATAGCTACCAGTTTCGCGAAACCTCTGAACTGCCCGGCGAACTGTTGTTTCAGGCAGTCCATGAACTCTGGCCGCGTATCGTTGGCTTCGGCCGTCTTCGATCAACGCCATAATTCGCGCAACAACCTCTGTCGTCAAAACCATTTTTAATGTTTTAAAATTATGAATTTTCTCTTTAAGAAAGAAAGGAAAGAAGAAACGCCAATCAATGTGTTTCTGGAGACAAACTGAATTCAAAATTATGAATTTTTCCTTTAAGAAAGAAAGGAGAGATAAAGTCCATCTTTCAGTTTATATCATTAATCCTAGAGAGGATTAAGACATTTGTTGTCAAAACATAAGGAATCGTACTCCCATTTGATCTGTCGTGCCAGTTATTACACCGCACACAAAAATAATTATTTAATCTGCATTTTTCAGGTAAAATTCCAGGTGCGCCGGTTTTTTTGTCCCCCAGTGTATATGTAGTTACATTATATATGAAGGATATAGCGTTATTTCACACTAAATAGATTCACTATAATACATCTATTTGCGAGAGATGATATAAGTATATTTCGAAGTATCCTCCCTTTCGGTATTAAATCATAACATCAAGATAAACGAAAACTTGCTAATAAGTAAGTATGGATAGATTTTCTCATTGGTATATATTCCATGGATATTTCACCTTAAGCATATTAGGAATCTATCTCGTTATGGAGCTCAACAACTAAGCATTTCGAGATAAATTCGTCTTTGACACATTTGAAATGAACTCAATTGTGTCCCAGAAATAGCCAGGACACACTTTAACCTAAAGTTGCACAAATTTACGCTTAGAAAAGAAATTCTATCATGATACACTTTGAGACTTTGTTTCAAAACCCCCCGAGAAGTGCTAGAGAGAGATTTGGTATACAATGGCTGCCCGATATCCCATGGGAAGCTGTGTTTTGCAAATGTGGAATTTTAAGTCTGCTAGCTCCTCTAGTTTTAAGAAGGTTATACGTAACAGGCAGGCATTTTCCAGGGCTCACTTTTTTTTAAAAGCCAGATAACTCGAAGTCACACGGAACAATCAATCAATAAATTTAAATTATTTAGAAATCGAGGATAAGAAAAACAATGTTGTTTGAAGTTTCTAGGTAGTTAACTGTGTGGTTATTAACACCTTGTTATTTTAAGTACTAATATTATATCTTTATAAATAATAGTTATATTATTCACTGTCATAATAGTTTTGTCACCTGAAATCCTTTGACTTTAATTAGTTCCTTCAACCTGTCAACTATGTAAATGTAGTCATCTGAGTCATAGTAGCCAATGTCACCTGTGTGATACCATCCATCTTTGTCTCTTACTTCGTCTGTTGCCTTGGGGTTGTTTAAATATTCCGTAAAGGCCTAGAAAATTTAAATAAAATATTTACAGACCAATGAGGAGAAATAACATATTAAATATTATTATTGGAAAATATTAGCAAATAATACTCAATTAATTCCTGAAAAAAAATTGTAATTATTTCGAATTTGAGTGATGATTTTTGTCAAATTTATTTAATCAGGACTTAAAGTTAATAATTTGTTCATCTCTATATTTTGAATATTCATATCACCGTGAAAATTGTATAAGACCAACAAACACAACTTAGTCTCAGTCACAGCTCTTTCGTAGATTTAATTATTTTAAAAAAAATAACTATAACTAATAATACGATATAGTGACAGGAATAAAATATTTTTACCTGTGGTCCTTTGAAAATTATCTCTCCTCGTTTGTACGCTGGGTTCGCTTCACCAGTTTCGATATCAATGATCTTTATATATGTGTTGACAAGTGGGAGCCCCACTGAGCTATATTTTTGAATTCCTTCAGGCGTGAATGTCAAACAGCTTGTTGCTTCTGTCTGGCCGTAAGCTAAAACCAAGAGTGATATGGTGAGGAAAAGTTGTGCCCTGATGTGTGCTTTTGTTATTATCAAAAATAATTTAATATATATTTTTTACATTACAACACTATGAGTACCGTTGTAGGTAAAAATAAGATTGAAAATCGATTACATTGCTCTTCTAAGTATTTATTGTAAAACCAGTTCTATGCCGTCATATTTAATTAATGATATATGAAAATATATTTAAATGGGAGAATTACTATTAAATTTTCGAATTATTATGTAAGAAACAATGTGCGTTTTGTATCCTAGGTCAACAGAAGGAATTTCATTTATTATAAAAATTTCAAAGAAATGATGACATGCTTCTGCTTTTTGGCCAACTTTTGTTATAAAGGCGACAAGAAAGCCATTCTTTCAAATTTGAATGAATACATAATAATTATTTAATGTGGTTTTTACAGATTAAATTAATCATTAATTTATGAGTAATGAAATTGTATAGTGTGAAATCACATTATTATGTTATAGATGCTAACAGATGGTTTTATGAAAGTCAAAGGCAGAAAGTTTTCACATTTTCTTAAATTTATAATAATTAAATATTTCACCGTTAGGTATTACCCAGTTGTTTTCTGCAGTTTACAATGTGAACAACCACCCTGGGGAGATTTCTCCACTCAACGCCATTGCCCTGATGATGGCTTACTAGCTAAGCCGAAACGTTGGCATAAATAAAAATATTACTCCAAATTTTGGTGTATATTTTTTTCTTCCTGGCCGAAACCCCGACCATTCTCACATGATATTCGAGACGGCCAACTAACCATCAACCAT
>KZ809187.1:77052-93168 GCA_000696205.2 Oncopeltus fasciatus | reverse complement strand
ATTAATTAATTAAAATTTAAAAAAATAAAAAGGTTTTGGGTAAAAATTATTCTAAATTAATTAAGATGAATTTTATAAATACTTAAATATCAGTTGTTTTGATATTTAATATTTTTTTTTAAATCTAGAAAATTTTATAGCTTGAATGATCTATAACATATGGATTCTAAATAGCCTAAAACAAACCAAAAAAAGTATTAATAAAAGTTATAAAGAAACTTAATTTGAATGTTTGATCCAGCAAATTATATAATGAGATAAAATGTAGGACTCACTTGAAATACACGACCAAAAGCACCCTGGCCTAAATCTTGAACATAAATTATATCATTTCTAGGAAATTCTAATTTTTCCAATTTTGGGTTGAGGCAAGTACCAGCAGTATGGTAAGCTGTATTGCTAGGTAATTTTTCTAAATCGATGTTGATATCCTGAAACAATAAATAAAAAGATGAATTTTTGTGTTAATATTCCAAATTAATACATTTCATGTCATGTTTAAAAATATTTAGCTAGCTGAATTCGGTTGCAGAGAGATTTGCCAGGATCAAAGTTTACTTTAAAATTATTAAAAAAAAGAACAAGTTAGCATTTTTGAATTTGTTAGGTCTCTCAAAATTTATTTCTAATATAATGAATAGATAGGGGGGAAATTTACGTATCAATGAACCCCAATATATGTGGTAGGAAGTTTGGGTAATGGACTATGAGTCTACTCAGACAGTTCCACATCCCTCTGTCACATGCAACCATTACCAAGCATTAAAGTATAAAAGAACATGTTCAATATGCATGAATATTATAGAAAATATAAATCATGTGAAGTTGATTTTAAATACTATTTTTAAATTATTTATTAATGAGAGATAGCTATCAGAAAAAATTCAATTTGAGACCAGTTCTCATTAAAACCAAAGCATGCCCTTTAAGAGGATAGAATTTTTATTCTAAATAGTTTTTAAAAAATATACACTTTTTGTAATATGAATTTTTAATTTTAAAAATTATTTTCAAAACTCAAAATTCTTATATCAAATTACCCGTGTTGGTGTAGGATGGTAAACTCTTCGCCGAAGAAAGAGTCGTTGGCATAGAAGAAAAAGAAGAAGAATGATTACAATTGAAATAAATCCAACACCTCCAAGAAATATCAGATACGCTGGAGAAAGTAAAGTATCCATCTTCAATTCAGTATTTTCAACTTTACCACCCGCAAGTGGAGGGTCTAAAAAATCAATTATTAATCATAAATTAGAATAATTATGAATGGAACAGTCTTATGAATGATGATTTCTAAAATGTGATAAGCATAAAATATTGTTTAATGAATAACCATGAGTTACAAAAGCTTATTTCAGATCTGAGAAAATTCTTGTCTCTGAGAAACTATTTTTACCCTAGTTATATATGAATTAAAATTTGTTGGCAGACCTGGTGGAACCTACAAACCCATAAAGAACCTCTAAAAAAAAAAAAGTTTTATATAACATTAACCTACTGATTGAACCCATTTTTTCCCTTTTACATGATATTGAAAAACAAATTTAAATTTTTTAAAGTATTGATTAGCAATTCATTAATTAACAAATGGACTTTATAATGCAGACATTGTAAGATAAATTATAATAAAAATTTTACAATTGTAAGGTGACAGTTTTATNATATATATGTGTGTGTATATATTATTTTTTAATCATATTTTAAGCTGCAATAGATAATCGATGAAGATATATTAAATTTTTCCTAAGTCCCACTAACATGTAAGGTGCCTGGTACCAACCTTAATAGCTCGATTTCTTCACATGGAAATAGAACAAGGAAATAGAATTGCCACTTTCACAAGGTTAATTTGTGAGCCAACCCCCTTTTCACTACCATATCAGATGTTCGTTTAGGCTTTTGAAGAAAGTAATAAATCACTAGGATCAGCCTTTGTAGAACTTTAGGCTTCACAATAGCTTTTTCTCACTAAGTTCAAGCCTGAAGTTGGAGTGATAAATTTTCAACAAAAATGCAGTCTCCTTTTTCAACAAAAAAGAGATAGATGGGATTTATGAGAACAAAACTTTATATATTATCACCCTCTTTAAAGTGATTATTATTACTTCGATTATAAGTTTTAAGATAATTTCAGACATTCAATTCCATAAGGTGACAGACAGTTATTTTATTTTATCTCAAGTGAAAATAAATGCTTGATTTTGACGGTGTGAAATTCATTTGATAGATTGTAACAAGTCAGGTTTGTATTTCACGGTTTCAAATCAGACATAAACCTTGGGCATTAAGGTAAAAATGAAGTTTGTTTTAGGGTAACTGCCAGATTGACACATCATGTTATCATATAAGTACACAAGGTACTCATAGTATAGATATTAGTTATCACTTCTTTGTTTCAATAATTAATTTGAATGACAGATGAGGGTTGAGTATTCTCTCTCGCATTTATTTAACCATTATTAGTACTAAACATAATAAAAATACTTTAGGACAAAAAATAAATGTGAACACACAAATGGAAATAGTAGCAAATAAATATGAAAGAGTTTCCAACTGTATGTACATTAGAATAGAAGAGTGAGATATTCAATAGAAGTTATTCTTGCTAATTTCAATAATTTATTTAAAAGCCTATTTTTTGAAGATTGTAATTTTCACAAATCGATACATATTTAAAATGTGAGTGTTTGTATAGTAGAGTAATAAACCATCTCTGTCAGTAGAGGTAGATAAGGCTTTTACCTATAGTGAAAAAGTGTATTATATATAAACACTCTTGTAATTATTACTCTATTTAAAAAAATAGAAAATGTGTCATTATAAACAATAAAATTTCAACCATAGGCTGATGAAAAAAGCCGTGCTATAAAAAAAAATCTAGTGACATTAAATGTGAGAGAAGTCTTGAAATTACTAATTTAAATTGGTACATTTAAAAAAAATGAGTTTACATAGATATCAAAGAAACTTAAGCCAAGATTTTCATTCTCTATTAATGGGTATTTAAGAGTAAAAGACAAAAATACAAAAAATGAAATGTTTAATACAACAAATGTGTACATTTTCAATTTTCTTTAATATTTTAAAAGCTTCAGAATTTTCTAACACTTAAAAAATTTATTTCTATTATTCTTATCCCAATCCAGATTTAGAATAACATATTATGTTCAATTAGTACGAATTAGGCTGCTGGCATTCCCTGACTTCAGATCAATAGGGTAACCCTACCCTAACCTTGAGGGTGTCTCAAGGTCCAGCTCTCCCTCTGTGGGTGTACTATTCGGCCACATTTAAAAATTAATTAATCCAGTTGTACTTGTGCCAAAATGCTCGGACTTATTTCAATTTAAATTTGAACTGTATTTTTAATTAGGTTGTCTGACAGAACTTTTTGTGGGTTACTTTTTAAAAATAGTCATTTGTCATTTTTAACTTCACATTTGACTTTATTTTCAACTTAGAAGAAAATTGAAGGAACTAGCATTAAAATAATTACTTCTTTTTTATAACACCTGCAAACATTAAATTTAATTTTATGGCAATCACTTAGAAAATAAGTTCACATTGGCGAGATAAACTAGAGTTTCCATTAAAAAGTTTAAGTAAACTTTTGACACAGAACAATTTATTGTGATTGAAATTAAGCTTTGTTTTATTTTTATTATAGGCTGATGCAGCATTAAAATTTTCACATTATAGAATTCTTCCCGAAATAAAAATAGTTTTCAGAATTTTTTGGCCAAAAAATATGAAGATTTGGCAATAGCACACACCATCTCAGGGGAAGCAATCAATAGAAATTTCCATATGATAAGGAGATTAAACTAAAGAAAAGGAGTGCCAGGGCAGCTCATGGGATTCATTCAGGTCTTGCTAAGGGTTCCAATTCCGCCCAGGAATTTTATCGATAAATAAGCTTGTCCTGAGCCGTGTATGTTTAGAATAAGATAGCAACCTGTAGATAGCCCCTCCTCCCTCCATGACGACCTTAAGTGGTTTAAAGGGAGGTTAATACTTATTTAAAAAAAGAAAAAAAGTTAGCTACAATTCATTAACATAAGTTTATTTTCCTATTCTAAGTATGAAATATAGATTTATTTTTTAGTTTACCAGAACTGTTAGAAAATGTCTGGATGAGATAGCAAGAACTTGATCAATCAAAGATCAATAAACCGACAAGGCGCAAGATTCTCATTTGGGAATGAAAAGAAGGAATGGTAGAGATCACTGCTTTTTAAATCTAGGGCTAAATATTTGTCCATCAGCCAAGAACTGAGTGGGGGTCTAAAGAGAATATTATGCAGAAAAGGCCTTTCTTTAGATCTGTAATCTATCAGATGAATTTGATCAGCCTGTAGATCAATTCCTCAAGTTCAGATACAGAGAGCAGTAGATAAACTCTATTCCAGAATGTGGAAGTGCTTGCGAGCCAGAGATGACATCTTTGAAGACACTATACTAGCTGAGTAATGTGAATTTTTAAGAACTTAATTAATACTTTTTCTCTAGTTTCACACATGTTCTTTTTGATTGCTTTTTCTTATAATTTTTGCTTATCATGTTATTATTTACAATGAATTTAATTCCTGTGACTTTTATTTTTAACAAAATACAGTATTAAATAAAATAAAACATTTTTAGTTCATCATCTTAAGCTTGTGAAAACTATTTATTTCCGGTTATTATATATATAAACTTGAATTACTGCCTAGGCAATATTGTCCGTAGAAAAGGGATGAAAAAATGACTGGTCACATGCTCCTATTTCTCTTTGATAATAAGTTAAAATTGACACATGACTTCCAAATAGCAGAATTTGAAATTACCCAGCACCTTTATTTTTCAAGTTAAACTGCGGGTTTCAGTTTCTTCTATAAATTTTTTACTCTTTAAAACTGTTTATGTAAAATTGGGGATCATCTGCAAACCCCTACTTTAGGACGTATATGTGTACAGCAATCTAAGAGTAAGTCACACATTTTGAAACTAAAGGTGACTATTAATTTTTTATCTTGCATTTTTTGCCCAGATCAACTGCTTAAGCTGGAAATTCATTTGAGCTGTCTTAATAGGAACACCCTGTATGTGCATATATATATATATATTTGGGGTGTTGTCAAGCCTTCCNATCTTACCCCTCTTATAGGTTTTTTATTCTATTCCCACGCATTAATTGTTTAAAATTTACGTGGGCTAATACACAAATTAATATATAATAATTTCCCCCACTCTTCTCTACCCTATGCTGAGCTTATTTATTTTGAGATTGAGAATTTTACAACAGTTGCCGAATCGTTTACTCCCCTCTTTACAGAGTATTGGGAAATTTTTTCGATGGTCAAACATGCTTGATATAAAGTCTTGTAATTTTTTTCACTCATTTCAAAATAAATGTTACTTAAAATTATTCATTTTAAATACTGATTTTAGTTGTGGTATTAAATATCCCATGTTATTTTTAATACAAGACACGTAAGGAAATAGAATAAAAAAATCTTACTACCTCAGCCGTGACTCGGACCCGGGTCTCCTGCTTCCCGGGCAAGTATGCTGACCTCTACACCACCGAGGCTATCTAGATAATTTCCTCCGAGTCTTAACCCCGAGTAAGACGAATATATCGTCTTATGCTTGAAGGAGCTAACATTGTTAGACTCTCGTTTTTTTTCTATATTTATTTTTTTAAATACTGATTTTAGTTGTGGTATTTAATCCCACGTTATTTTTACACAAAAGATGCAAGGGAATAGAATAAAAAATATTACTACCTCAGCCGGGACTCGAACCCGGGTCTCCGTCTTTCTAGGCAGGCTTATTCTATTCCCTTGCATTTCTTGTATTCAAGATTTATATTTGAAGGAAATATTGGAAGATGGAAACGCTGTAAGTTTATCTTTGAAAACCAATATAAGGTGTTCTCTGTGACATCAACATCAATTAGAAACTTATCAACATTTTTTTTTTTTTTAATCAAGGAGATAGTAAGGTTTCAATAAAACAAACAATTGTTATTGATTCAGGTTTAATTGAAGGTGTTAATGACGCCTCTTGGGGAAATTTATTTCTTGTCGTTAAATTATAATTGGTAACAGAGGACCTCATCATGTATTTATTTGTTATTATCAATACTTATCTCTTTTCCATAAAAAATTATTAATCAACCATTTAATTTACTCAGAAAAGTTCTGTGAAATCAAAGTGATCAAAGCGAAAATAACCCCAGAAGAAAATAACTTATGCCACTGGTGCATAAACATGTGCATACACCCCATTAATCAATAGATTGATTTAAACATTGATGCGACACTTGGAATCAACGGCTTGTTCAGATATAGTAATCTTGGAAATTAGTTCAGAAAGCTATAACATTGGAATAACCTTGGAAAATGGTTTGCCGTAATTTTTCCCATGATCTTTACAGTGGGATTCAGTAACTTTATTACTTGAAAACACAATTGAATAGTGGATTAAGCCCATATAATCTTATGTTACACCTTAAAATTTTCCCTCATGAGAGTAATTTACTTCAGAAGAGGAAAATTGCTCTGAAAAGATATGTATTTTCTTGATCAAAATCTATTAGAATTTTCATTTGACAAATTAACAAAAACTTTGGATAAATTAAAATTTCCTTGTTTTCCTATCCATAAAATAACAAATTAATATGATTATTTTAAAGATAATTTAAGTTAATCAATATAACTTGTTAATCACTGTTACTTATCACTATTATCAGCACTTCTGTAGAGTCTAATTAATATATAAAAATGAATGAAAGGCGATAATTATTGATTATTATTAAGGTAAAAAAGAATTGTTAATCGTAACCAGTGACCTGAAGGTATTAAATATTGGAAAGGGGTCTCCTAGAAATCACAGGGTACCGTTCGGGTCCCGGACGCTGACGGTTCAAACTTCGCCCTGAGCAAGCTTTTATCCATGAACAAAGGCTTGTCCTGAGCCATGAATGTTTAGAATTGGATGGTAACCTGTAGATAGCTCCTCTCTCCATGACCTTAAGCGATTGAAAGGGAGGCTAACACAGAAAAAAAAAATATTGAAAGATCTGAATTAATACAAAGACAAAAGAAGAGACTGGTTTTGAGAAAAGTGAGAAGAGGCCTGAGAGAAGAACGAAGAAAGAGTTAAGAGAATATGTGAGACGAAGGAAAAAAAAAAAATCAATTGTAGAAAAGTATTCTATACATAAATGTTGCTGATAAAATTTTCTATACAAATGCTTATTTCTATGCATTTTTTTCATTGGAAAAAACTCATAAACTAATGAGGTTGTGAGCTAAACGATTCACAAGTTTGGATAATAAGTCCAACTGCACATTATAGCATTCAAAATTCTTAGAAACTAATTTTATTTATGATAATCATTTAAAAATGTTTTTTATTATTCATTATTTAATGAATGTAGAAATCCAATTTGGAGTTTAACACAGAAGGAGATGGATGGTGTGATGTAGCAATAGTGATGGTAGGGGGGGGGGCTGACCCTTCCAGTTTATAAAGAAAGAAAAAAAAGAAACTTTATTCTGGGAATTAAGTCCCCTTGAATAACAAAGAGGCCACAGCTGAGACAGTATAGCTGATTCTGACCTAATTACAATAATAAAAAGTGCAAATAAACAATAGACTAATATCATAAAATTTTGCAAAATATTCTGTGAAGTTAACAGTTATATTTACTGTGAGAATAAATGAGACTATCTCATCTAATGTTGATCGTTTGTAAAGTTTGCATACAAATGCCAAGGAACTGACAAATATCTATTAAAACAAATGGCACACAATACATTTAAAAATGAATTAATTCATTATAGTACAACTCTAATAATGAATTATTATTTATTCATCATTATAGTCTTATATAATTAATACAAAAACTCAAGAATCTAAAAAAATAAATAGAAAACCCATAATGAAAAATATATGAAATGTTATTATAAATATATGCATACCTTATTTAACAATTACTGGCAAGTAGAAGGTAATGCTTCCCGCAATGTTTCATCTAAAATTAACTGAATAGTTTGGTGAACAGTGCGAAAGCTAGGTCGAAGAGAAGGTTTCTTGTTCCAGCAATGTTTCATGAGATTATAAACACACTTTGGAGTATTTTCAGGGCACTGAAGAACATTGCCTTCTTTTATGTACTTAACGACTTCTCCATGTGTCATACCATAATAGGGTTGTAGAGCAAATGAGAATATTTCCCATAGGCAAACACCATATGCCCAAACATCAGATTCAACAGTATATTTATTATACAAAATGCTTTCCAATGGCATCCATCTAACAGGAATTGCATCTTGTTCATCTCCCTTATAATAATCTTGTAAATACATTTTTTGAGACAAACCAAAATCAGCTATCTTCACAACCATATTATGATCTATAAGGCAATTTCTTGTTGCAAGGTCTCTATGAACAAACTTTCTGTCTGATAAATAAACCATTCCACCAGCAATTTGTTGAGCTATGGTTAATAAATCAGTAGTAGTAAGTTGCACATCTTTATAAACTTCACTGCCCTCATTTGAGTGTACTATGTAATTACTGGGCGAACATGACCGTAAACATTCATTTAAATCTCCCCGCCCCATGAATTCAAACAGTAAACACATGGGTTTACCAACAGCACAAACTCCTAGAAGCTTTACAATATTAGGGTGATCGAATTCAGCTAATAAACATGCTTCTCTTTCAAAGTCTAATTGAAGATCTTCTGATGCTTCTTCTTTGAGCATTTTTACAGCAACCAAAGTGAATTCTTCTCCTTTCAAAAGTCCAGGAGCTTTAGCCTAAAAGGAAAATATAATATTAGTTAACTTTAAAAAAATATTGTTCATATTATTTTAAAAATAATTACATTGATATTGTGCTTAGTATTCATAAAAGTTTATAATGAAAAAGCTGTGCTGCTTGGTTTTATTTATTATTAAGATCTGAAATCATGTATATTTTTTTTTTTCTTTTTTTTTTTCTGCTGGCTTATATGAAAAACAATATACCAGAAAACTATTACTGATATTTCCAACCTTAAAATACATAGCAGGCAAAAATACATAATACATTCGAATATAAAAGTTAATTCTTAATAAAAATAAAACTTAACAATAACCAGTTTTTTCAGTGTAGAAATTTTTATTAAATATCATTTTCCTTTCTTGTTTATAATGATTAAAACAATCACTGAGGGTTATTGAATATCACCCACCATAATAACAATTAAAAAAGAAATAAAATGTTTTTATATTTAATCAGTATAGATTTTAAAATAATGAATGTCTGAAGAGAGTGTGATACCACAATTAAATTGAAATGCATAATTAAAATTTATGATTTTAGTAGTTGGAACAGTTAAAAAATATTTCATAACCTTTTCCATCCTCTAATTAATCCTTCAAAAAGGAAAGTCCACAATAAAATAAACTGCATATTAATTGATTCATCAATGTTTTTGTTTGTGTCACCATAGCCCACAAAAAATAAGAATGGGAATGGTCCACCTCAGAATTTACGATCTAGAACTGTTGAATGAAATAGTAAAAATAAATATCCAAAGAATACCTTCCATTAGGAAAACAAGAATTCAAATAAGAACACTTTAAGTATATTGAAAATTTATCCATAAATATTTCCAGTTTTTTTTTAGCCTACCTAAATTTGCCTATAGAGGCAAAGCTCTATGAATTTCATGGACTGTTTTCCATGCAAAGTAAAGTGTTTAAGATAAATCTTAATCTTCTTCCAGAGTATAATTTATCAAATGCTCAAGGTGGTCAAAACAGGTTTCTCTTACTTCATCTAGTGTATTATAATTTTCTTGGATGCATTTAATGATTAAAATGAAAAGTTACAATTAATCACAATTTGTTCCTTTAAATTGAGTTTCTTAATGTATTACAGAGGGAATGTAGAATATATTCTTAATAAAGCTCTACAACAGTCCTAATGTGATCAATCCATCCATCGGCAACAAAATAATATCCAATAGCTGGGGAAATGAATTTGGCATATTATGCCAACAAAATGAAATATAACCAAATTAATATAACATTACAACTGCTGTATTGAAAAAAACTGTCTTTAGTAGAATGATATTCAAGGAAACTCCCACTCCTATGCGCCTAATTTTGTTTATCAACAAACTCAGACTTGCTTTTTACAAGTAAAATGACATGACAAATTTCATTAAGAAATTTAATTGAGAACTGTTGCTTATAGGGTGTTATAAGACACACATATTTATACATAGAATAAATATAACTTAAAGAGACTATTTATGGTCTCTAACTGGTAGGATCAGGGAAAATATTGAAATAAAAAAAATATGGCTTAAAACCAAGGTCAATAACTTCATTCCTTTTGGAATTAGCAAAACACAAAAGGGAGTACAAAATATAAATTTTAATAAAATTATAATTATCTACTTAATAACTATTAACCTTTACTATTTACTATGACAAATTATATACAAATTTTGTTTCAGCTCATTCACTCAGCTAATAAACAATTTTTTTCTGCTATACAAATTAGCTTCAAATTAAATAAGAAAAGTCATATTCTATTAAGTTTCATTTTCAATTAATAGGATGATAAAAATTCCCCTATATTTCACTTGTACTTTAAATTGATCAACTGAATATGATATGAAATTTTTACAAATTTTCTCTAAATTAAAATGAGTTCAATTAATTGTGGCTGAGAAATTTTTTTTTTTTTTAATTCTTCAACAAAATAGAATTATGACATGGTACATACTCCCCTAAAATATAATGGACTATTTTTGTTGAAAAATTTCTCTCTAAAATTCAAGAATAAAGAATATTATTTAACAAAACATAAACTTTACAATAACTTTATTATGATAACTTTATTGAAAAACAAACCTAACCATGGATTCTTAATGAGATGATGATCATAAAATTCATCAATAAACTCATGGTTCAGCTTTAGGATTGTAAAAATAAAAAGAAGGTGAAATAAGATATTTAGAGTTTACATAGTTAATATATAGTTCAATAGAGTTTCAAACTGATGACACTAAGAACAATTTTGGAGCAAGAAAATGGTAACCTTAAGTTTAAGAAGAGTCTATAGATGTAAGCTATCTACTATAATTTTTGTTTAACAGACTGCACAAACTTTGCAACTAATATATCTTAAAATAAAATGCTTGGTTAATATTTGTTTTGTGCTTTTATACTCAAACAGATCCCACTTAACATTAGGTTACATTTTTCATCTATATTTCAGTCTTAGAAATTATTTCAAATAGAGATATACCTAAATAATAATTACATTAGGAAATGTAATACATTAAAATGTAAATAATATTTACTAGAAAAGTACGTATGTATAAAAATAAATAAAAACACTACCAGCAGATATAAATGTGAATAACATATAAAAACATTTAATGTTTTTTCTAATTAATATTCATAACCACTATTATCACATAAAGTCAGGAAAATACACCACAATTTCCATTGTAAAACTATTTTCTTTGGGGTCCATTTGAAGGTAAGGCTGCTTAATCTAAAATGAAAAACAAAAATACAATGTTTTGAGCAAATTATAAAACTATGTAAGTACAAAAGGATAAATGGAGGTATATATATATACATATATATAAAATTACTTGCTAACAGTAATGCATGAAACTTGGTTAAAATAAAATAAGTACTGTATTTATGAAATTAATATTTTAAAAGCTTCAGAATTTTCTAACACTTAAAAAATTTATTTTAATCATTTTGCTTTAATTATAAATTACTTGCCAAAAATATAGTTAACTATATTAACATTATGCCTGCAAAATATTAATCATACATATATTACACACATCTTATCTCACAAAAATAAATATCAGTAAGTCAAGTTAGAAATCAAATCTTATATTTTAAAGGAGTACCAATATATAAGTTATATTGTCTATACATTAAATAAAAAAAAAATAATGAAATTTTCAAACAACATAATCATTAAAGATATTTATGAAATGAACATATTGAAGAATTAACATATATGATAGTCTTATTTTTTAGAGAAAAAAAAAACGTATGACCATCAGGTTCTGATATAAATAATTAACTCTTTACAATGATGCAATTTATTACTTACGTTATTGATAAGTGATAATAAAATATTTCTTCTTCTATTTTTCAAAGAACCTACTCCACATAATAAATGTTAATGATTCCGTTTGAGGCAGATGACAAAAAAAAAAATTCTTGAAAACTAGTAGTTTATCATTTGGTATTGCAGTGCAAGTGTACTTCAAGAATCAAAGCTGAGAATATTGCCAAATTTAGCAATGTTACAAGACATAACTAAGTAATAAAATATTTTACTGTTTTTCCCTTAATTATAGATCTATACAGGATTGGTCAATTTAAATTTAAGGTAGGGAATGTTTTATGGGATAATTGAATGAAAAACTACAAATTTATAATTAATAAGATATTCTATTGTAGTTTTAACCATGAAATTTTTCAGTGTAAGAGATTTTACATGAATAAGATTAACAATAAAATGCATAGGACTTGTGATGGTATCTGGATCTGGGGTTTCCCGTGAGAACTGAATCATTCAGTCCCTTATGTCTAAAACAATCCTTGGTGGTTTATTGGATGAACTGGAGGCTTTTCAGTGTTCTTATATTATTACTGGGATCCAAGATAGGCTTAACTAATAACTATCCCATCTGTCCAGGTTGTACAGATATGATACTATATTCATAAATTCACAGATACTTCACCCTTGCCAACAAACTACTTAAGGACCCAGTTTGATAAGACTCAAGCTATAATGAGTAATAAAGGGGCATTACATAGGTTTATGAAAATTTTTGTCTTCTCTAATCAAACTTTACAATAATTTTGTTCTTTATAATAAATCCAATAAAAGGACAATGAGACTAATGCATTCAAAATGTTTAGCAATTTATTTTAACTTAAAAAAGGCAAAAACAACTTCAGTTTATATCTGGAAATATATTAATCATAAAAAAATATTTCATCATAAGCCATTTTCAAGTTAAATATACGGAAGAACCTCCTATACTTTTTTATGAGTTGGAATAAATTGCTAATGATTTTATACATGTAGATTTCAAGAAAGACAGATTTAAAACTAAGTTCTGAATGAAGGACAAGAAGAAACGGCATTTAGTCATCTTAGAAACCTTATCAATTATTAAAGAAAAGAAACAAATGGTTGACCATGAACTTATTATATTATTATTAACCCTCTAACGGTAAGGTTGGGGTTGGATCCGACCCCAGCAAGTCTGTTTTGTTTATTACTCCCCCATCATTTCTCTGAGAGCACTGTGGTTCGTAGGTACCCTACCAGTCAGTCGTCCCGAGAACGCCAGTCAGTCTGGTGAGTGACCTTGAGCTACCTTCTCTATCTAAACCCTACATTACCCGCACTCAGGTTGGATCCGACCCCACATTTCTGTTTACGTCACACTTATTAGTTCCTTTTGTGGGGAGGATTCAACCCCATATGAAAGTTTATATTACATAGAAGTTTTTCTTTATCTTCTAGTATATATTAAAAAAAATGGCACATCAACTTCTTAGAACTCCTGAGGAGATATACAATGAACTTATGAGGCAGGAGGCTGAGTCAGAGGATGGCGACGATTTCGATGAAGAAAACTCGTCAGAAACCGAGGACGGTTTGATTTCAAATAGTGACGATGAGGATGATGCATTTCATTGAGCGGCTGATTTTGATATAGATGATGATAGAAATTTTGAACTAGGTAAAGACTTAGAAACAATATGGACAAACAAACCAATCCATTCAAAATTTTCAAGGACACCAGTGTCAAATATTATTATCCATCTCCCTGGTCCACGTGGGGAAGCAGGGGAGACCCCTAGTGAATTAGAAATATTTGTATTATTTATAGATTCAAAAATTATTGAAAAAATTGTTTTATATACAAATCTGAAAATTGAGAAATCTAAGCAAAAGTACAATTCGGTCCAGTGGTTCCTATCTGTAAAAGTTCTGAAGCACTTAAGTTCCTAGTTATTGACTGAATCTACTGAATTATCCTCTGTTTTAAATACGTTTATATGGAATGTTTCTATTATGATATTATTTTTGTAATCAAGTTCCTACTTTTGTTCCTACCTATTGTCTATAAAAATAATAAATACTTTTTTTTTTTTTGACAACTCTACAATGTGTTTTTTTGTTAGATAATAAAACATTTCACCATTATTCCTTTTTTATTTCACCCTGAAAAATGGGTATTTGGAGGGTGGGGTCTGATCCAACCCCACCTTACCATTAATGTCAGGAAAATCCACCTTACCGTTAGTGGGTTAATATACTTCCAATCAATATATAAAAATATACAGAAAACTATGAATATATGGCTTCAAATAATTGTAAACCTCAAGTAAAAGTTATTTTTCAAGAAATGTTGACCTGTCAGAAAGCTAAAGCTAGTCCTACAATTAAATATGATGAAATTATGAGGTGCACTGAAAAAATAAAAAAAAAATAAAAAATTATAGAAAACGAACAAGGTATAACAATACAGATCATGAAGAATAACTTACTATGTAATCTCAAACAAATAAAATTTATTTAATAAATCAGTTAAAAAGAAAGAGGTAGTAGCTTTTCAAAAGATTAAGAAAATGTGGAGAGAAATTAAATAACTGGGGTAAAATAATGAAAGAACGAAATAAATTTGAAATGGGCAAGAATTATTTGAGACTTAACTGAACTGGGGAAGTAAAATGAAAATAGTGATAATCAATCTATAATAATAGATGAATTTGTTTACTTGGCAATGCTACAGCATACAGATATTTAAATTTTAAGAAAAGTAGGAAATATGATCAGACCAAAGAATAAATTTAGCTAAAATGATTGCAGATGATATGACTTTTAAATTTGTATTCCCGTGATAGCAAGAATGTATTGAGGAAATTAATAGTATAAATTTTACAATTAATGGTACAACTACAAACTACTGCCAATAAGTTCAATTATTTTAGTAGATATAATACTGTTGAGGTACTTAAAAGAAGAAAAATCGACGAAATAGGAAAAAATAACAATAAATTTCAGGTAATAAATATGAACAGAAGTAAACTCTTAAGTTCAATCTTATGACCGATTCCCAAATCTCAAAGTTCATTGAAATCTGTTCAGTGGTTTGGTCATCAAGAATTACCAAATAAAAACGAGTTCACATCAAATATTTTTTATTAAGAAAGCGATAATAAAATGAATAGCTAAAAAATGATGCATCATCTTTTTTTTTAAAAAAGAGACTCAATACGAAGTGCTAAAGCTGTAAATTTAAGCGAGGAAATCAATCTCAGGCTTTTAATTAAACAAAGGTTGTGTAATGAAAAAATATTTTTGTGAATCATAGGCCTGCACCATCCATAATCAGTTAAATTATTACAATATAATTAACAAGAGACATGTGAATATATTATTTAAAAATAATTAGTTGAAATTAAAATCAATCACTCTCATTCTTTGCTGGTTTTATAATAATGGCAAGATTCTTCTAAGCATTTGAGATATCCTGATTACTTTAGTTTCATGGTAGGTGTTTCTTGTCCTACATTTACTTTATCTAGTGAAGTAGTAATGTCCATTTATAGTTGCAGTACACTGAATGATACAAATTTTTGGAAACATCATTTATGCTCTACGAATAGAATGTATCTTTGAATAATTTCTGATATTTGTGAGACTTTTAAAACTAATTTACTGGTTACATTAATCTTATAATACCGAACTTTAAATTTAGTATTTTCTTTACTGCCTAATTGGTTTAAAAAGTTGTGAATTTTACTTACAACTATAAAATTAATTCAGGTATATTAAATTGAAAATCAATATTTTTATGCCAATGAAAAAAAACAAAAAAAACCCCAAAACTAAGAAGGTTTAATTTAAAATGAAATGCTTAATCTATGACTAGGTAGACTCAAGAGACCAGAGACTCGATAATCATAAAAGAAAACTTCTTATAATTTTTTACATACTTGTAAAAAACTCTTAACTGTGTGTGTGTGTGTGTGTGTGTGTATATATATATATATATATATA
>KZ809187.1:41788-55880 GCA_000696205.2 Oncopeltus fasciatus | reverse complement strand
TATTCAGAAAAATACAGAATGAGTTATATCTTGAAAATATATATTTATATATAGTCTATCACATTTCAAACAACCAGAAATCTTTGAAGTGCCCTTTAATAATGTAACTAAAATGACCCAAATTGGCATATAAGTTATTTTAGTTGTTTTGGACTACTTGTAAAATTTTTTAATTGATTTTGTTAACTTATCTAAGATTAAAACTATTCTTTTTAAAAATTTTAGTTACTTTATTTTGAGTTCTTTGCAACATATGACATCTAATGGGAAGATGAAGGTCTTTAAGCTTCTTAAAACTCACTAACGAAACTTGGAAAAATACTAGTCAATTTTTATTAATGAATAGAAATGATGAACATAGTACCAATGTAGCTTGTTTCCCAGTTCAATTAATGTTTAGTTGGCATCAAAAATGTGCTTTTTATTTTCTCCTGGCATAATTAATAAAGAAGTAAACCAAGCAGGTAATTAAACACAGATGAAAACCTAGTAATTTTGATGCAGGTGGCAAAATATTTATATATAATTACAGAAAATATACTGAGAATTAGACTAAGGTCTAAAGGTGTGGTAAAAGGCATAGTTTCCAATTCAGCGTTTCTGGTAAATGATGAATAATTTTGGAAACTATACCTTTTACTAAACCTTTAGACTCTAGTCTAATTCTCAGTATATCTACCATAATTATAAATAAATCTATTGCCACCTGCATTAAAATTACTAGGTTTTCATCAGTTGTTAACTACCTGCTTGGTTTACTTCTTTATTAATTAAGTCAAACCTTAGAAAATAAAAAGCACATCTTTGATGCCATCTAAACATTAATTGAACTGGGAAACAAGCTACATTAGTACTATGTTTATCATTTCTATTCATTAATAAAAATTGACTAATATTATCTCATAACCCAACAAAGAGATTGAGAGACTTTTGGATGACAGGGACATTTTACTACAACAAAGCATCTAAGCCATTTTATGTTTGGTCTAGTTCAGAGCCAAAGGGAGAGGACTAAGCAACAAAGTCCATTACATCTCCTTACATTTAGAAGGAGCCCAGCAAAGCAGAAATAACAATGCTCGAGCAAACTTCATAATTATAGTATGATTAATTCATGAATCATTTTATGTTTGAATGGGTAATGAGTCACAGGATGACAGCTAGTCCCAATTCACTGGACCTTAAATTGATTAAATTTTCTCTGACCTAGTTTTACTCTGGTTTACAAATGAGGAATCAGGGTACTTTGCAGACAATATAACCACAGAACGATTCTTTAGTTCAGGGGACTAGAACATTTCCACTAGAAACCGTAAAAAGTAGTTTATCCAAGTTATAGCCCCATGTTATTCTTCTTATCTGTATTGATCAATGACACTTTTCAGAACTATGATATGGGCTTAAAAGCAAAATTTACATCTTCTAAGATCAATTATTAAAGCCTAAAAAGTTAATTTTACACTAAAAAGGATAAGGGACAATGATGCAAACATTGTCATTCAATTTGAGACACCATTTAGAGATCAACTTAACCAAGTACACAACTTTATTTTTTTCTGTTTTTCCATTATCAGTGATTTACTTTTCCTGCACACAAATCTTTTATTTATTTATTACTTCAAGGGTATCTTTTCTCTTAGAAGTTTACAAAACAAATACCTGTGAATTCAAGGAAATTATTATCCACAGATAATGAACTACAAAACAATCAAAATAAAGATTACATTCATTGAAGTATCTTCAAATTTTCAGGGATAAGCAGAAAAATCTTTTGATTTTGAAGGCATGCACTAAAAATAGTAAAACCTTAGTTCAAATGGAGAGATTTTTGACAGTAATATTATTATTGGATGTTTTTAGGCAATACCTTGACCGAACCCCAACAAAAAACATCAAATATTAAAACCTTAGTTGTAAGACGAATATACTAAAAAATAAATAATAAAAACAAGATAGCATAACCCTACATAAACTCTTGATCATTGCCCATTGCCATCTACTACATTACAAAAGAAAGTACAGAAAAATTAAAAATAAAACTTATATTCTATACTAAGGAACATATAAAAAAACCGGAATCGCAAACAAAACAGGTATTTAAAGTACACACTTTAATGTGGAGATATATAATTGTGAAGTTCCATATAGTATATTTATAATAATATTAATTGATAAGGTGAAGATACCTTTCGCAAGTACGGTGTAGTATACAAAAACAAAAATCACTGACGAAATCATTGTCACAGAAATTCACCAGTCCCTTCAACTTAAAAGTAACTTTTTTAGTTTTTACGTCACCATAGTCAGAGTTTATGCATTAACAAATTCCTGATGGCTAAGCTCAAATGACAATTTGATAGCATAGCAAAGGCGTAAGTTTAACACATTCGACTGTTGCTTCCAGGGACCTTCACTGATAACATTCTTAGAGGCATTGTCACAGTGATTGACTGAAAGGTAAATTTCTCTGGCACAAAGACATAATAACTAATTTTATGATATAAAATATTATTAACAGACGCCGCACAAGACAGTTTAGACACTAACAGTTAAAGTCTTTGAAGCATCGATTTCAAATAAGGCTAATGTTTATTGACACAAAGAGACCAAAGAGCTGATAAATATAATATACAGTAATGTCGTCATAAGCCAAAAAAACAAAAACAAATGAGAATATGATAGGTAAGTTAACTACTTTATTGGTGGCTATCATGAACAAGTCTGGGCGTCTGCAGGTGAATAAAGATGTGTAAAAAATTCTAATATTAGTTTTAAACTTGTCAGAAGCATGCTTAGTAAAACTGGGCCATAACAAAGAACCTCTAACTAGAATGAAACAAGTCTGGAGATCTAGTCCAAAGTTCCCCAGATATTAATTTATTAATCTATGTACTCAAATATCTTGTTTAACATTTATATATTCACCTTGAAATAGAAGGAAACCTTAATGTGTCCGGCACCTATAACCTACCCTGGGTTAATTATCTCACAGCGACGTAGTTGAACTCCACGTGTTTTATAGTACACGATTTTTTCTTAAAGGAATCTGCTTCAACCATTATCCTTTTACATGAATAAAGGAAAACTTTTTTTATTCCCTTTATACGAAAAAAAAATACTAAAGAAACTATTCAGAAAAATACAGAATGAATGTAGAATAAACTTCCATGTTTAAACCAATACGGGTCTATATCATATTAGAGAACAATTAAGATCTTATCAATATGCAGGAATACAATGTTAGTTATTTCGTCTAGTTTTTTGTGAACATAATTTTTTAATTTAATTGAGTTCTTTTATTTTTTTTACCCAAGTTTGAACATTTTGATACTTCTAAGTTAAGATAATTACATTTTTGAAGACCTGAAGTGATCTTAGCCTTAACAGTCTACATGTTGCAAATCATATTTTTTAAATGTTTTACAACCGTTATTACATGAAGTCTGTAATAATAATTTATTAACTTGTGATGACAGTAGATTAATTTGCAGAAAAGGAGACCTTATAAAGAAAGCCAGAGAGGAAGGGAGGCCCAGAGGAGGGCCAGGAGTATTCGGACTTTGACTTATAGAAATAAATAATTCATTTACATTTGTCATAGGAAATAGTCAAGCACTTTTATTATAGACTTACATCCTGACATTCCCCAGAGCCCGCCGAGACCTTGAAAGGTCTGGAGCCCATAATTAGACAAGCCTTTCCGTACATCAACAGCCTGACGACTTCCCCCATTCCTACTCACTACACCTTAAATCCCACCCTATAAAAGGATGCTTAGTTTACGAGAAATATAATATAATATATTTAATATATCTAATAAAGGTAAATAGCACAAATATGTAAATATAATGGGTTTACAATTTTAAATAATGTTTATTATAAATTATTGATCAATTATATTTATTAATATTACATATATTAATAAATTCCAAACATCTTTTTCAGTGATATCCAAGGTGATGTAGTTATTGAAGATTTTAATGTATGACGGGATCACGCAATTTTTTTCGATACTATCTTCAGCCTTCCCTAATAGACACTAAATATGATAATCACTATATAGTGTCGGGACCCTCTCCTACGTAAGATTGTATTGAGAGTAATGACTGAGCCAGTGGTCAGAGATAGGGCTTAGCCAATGCCTAAGCGAGAACTAAGACTTTAATTGCACACTAACTCCAACTGCCTAATTTGAAGACCGCTGCGACTGATCAAGCTGGATGGCGGAAGCTCTTAGAGTATGTCAGGACCCAAGACGGGTTGTAGAGCTATCTTCGAGGAAGAATAAAGGCGTTATTACAGATATTAGTCAGCACCTGACTACTTGATTCTCATCATATTTAAATATCAAGGACTGATCCCGTCTCCTTCCGGAGCATTATATAACCCCATTTTCCCTTTCTTTCTATTGTCCTTCAGACAGAATTTCTTCCAGGGTTGGTTGAATTTTCTAGTAAAGTAATCCTTTCACACTTTCATGGTTTCTTCTTCACTTTTTAGAGCCTCTCTTTCATCCCATACCCACTGCATTCGTACGGATGGCTTTTTCTGAGGTTCTTCGTGGTGTTACAGAATTCCATTTTTTTTTTAAATTATTAATAATCTTTCTAAATTTCGAAATTCTTTCTAAATTTTGGGATTAGGCTTCTTAAACAGTCATCTCAGCCATTGGGTACTTATTCCTGTAAATTAGCAGATTAAGCATGGACATTGTTCTTCTACGCCAGCGGTCCACTAAGTATCTCTATTTTTCTTCAAGCACATATCAGTGCTGATATTCGCTGTATTCCAAAAGATATTGAAAGAACACTCTTCCATATCAACGACACTGAAATTTTATTGCATTTGTCTTCCATATCGTTCATCTTTTTCAAGTTAATGATTAACTCTAGCTATATTTTACGGTAGGCAAAATTTCAGTACTTCTTTAGAGGCATTGTAATTCTCAAGTTAGAAACTCACTAGTGTTGATCTGTGGCTAATGACTTTATTATCCAACACGTGGGACCTAAATTCTCTAGAATTACTAATATAGTTTACAATGCTTTCCACTCTTTGTTTTTCAGCTCTAAAACTAATTGGTAAATAATTTTTGTGTGAGTAGTGTGTTACCAATAAGGATGTCTTTTTCGAAACAAAACTCAAGCACATTTTACCTTCATAAAGAGCAATAGTGCTCTTCAAATCTTCCATTACTAATCACTACAATCATTCAGTGCTAGTCTCTGTAGGATTTTTTTATTATTATTTTTTCTTTTTTATGCAGATGAAGTAGAAGAAGAATGATAAAACTCTTCATTTTTTCTAGACAATTAATTCTTCTTTTGATACATATGACCACATTACCACTGTAGTCAGAAGTTGTTTAAGCTGTACTTTCGAGCAAATTAATCATTAAAAAAATTCACTGCAGCCCGGTTTAGCATGTAAGATCTCTTGGTTAGTAATTACTTCCACCTTCGTTACTCTTCGGCAAACATCCAGTCCAGAAAACTTAGGTTATATTTTTTGTCGAGTGGTGTTATTCCAGTTCCTTTTTGCTTAATTTCACAAATTTCTATTGACCCAATTCCATAATTTGTCATTTGAGGAATTTTTTTGTTCGTTACCTTAGTTGTTACTAATGATATGTCCCATTTACGGGCCTCCTATAGTTCACAATAATTAATACTGCCATACCGATTATTAGCCCAGTGATGAAGCCCCCGTTTCCTTATTCTGGTCTTCTGAATATTTATGTCCTTCACCTCTCATCAATCTTTCAACCATTAATAGAATATGCTATCTTTTTAATACCTTTCTCTTTGTCTAAGAATAAAAAATAAAATTTTCTAACAACTGTATCAGTAGCCAGTTTAGCCGTCACTGTGCTCTTGTGAACTTGCACCTTATAGCTTTTCGGAAAAAAAAAAAAAAAAAAAAAAAAATTGTTTTAAGTCCATTCTATAGTGACTTATTTATCTGGCGTGCGAAACAGTAGGACAGTAAAAGCTAAGCCTCGCGTACTTTAATACTTCATGTGAGTTTCAACACTCAGTGTACTTGGATCTTTGATCAGTTAACCCAGATAATTGAGCCCCCGGGATGGGCTCTTTAGCCTTACTTCAGCATTGTTTTCAGCAAAAAGGAAGCAAAAGAATAATAACAATTACGAGCTTCATCATAAAATTTATTTGTGGTCCATTATTCAAGCAGATAAGTTGCATGCATTCTCAACTTATAGGGTGCTAAATTGTCTTACTTTAGAATGAAAAATATATGTGTATTTTTTAATTTTTAAACTTTTCTATAACTTGTAATGTATTAAGTAATTTTTAAAAGCGTTTAACAACTATTTTACTTCCTTCTATACCGATTTTTTTTCCTTTTTCCAAAATTCCACCTTAAAATATTTTGAATTAGCAACATTAAAGAAGGCACTAAACAGGAGATATGAGATATGTCTACAAGGCACATGAATAGGGAAGACTATGATCTGAAAAAATTACTCCTATTAAGAGCTTTCTTACGATTCTCGCCACCGGTTGTGGAGTTCTGAAGTGCGGTATGATTAATCTTTAGAAAAAAAATATAGAAAATATTCCATATATTGCTTCAACTGTAAAAGAAAAAAAAATCATCATCCGATGACGTCATCGGAAGGAAATCATTCTTCTAATTCATAAATGATTTATCGAAATTTCATATACCACCATACAAACTGTGGCCAAAAATTGACAATCCATTCTACCCGTTCTCTGGACTAAAAGCTGTTATCCAAACTATAAGTGAATAACCAATATTAAAACATTATCAAAAGTCACTTGTAACCACTCAGTCGTTGAAATATGATATTTGAAATAAGATTTGAAAAGGAATATTATTTAAACTTACTTAAAGATTGTACAAAAAATTGTATTGCTAAAATCATTAAATCAAGTAAGAATTAAAAGTATTGTAAATAAGTAAAATGAACTTCTTAAATCGTACACGGAAGACGAGCACCTTGAAGAGAATGCACCAGCCAAGGAGTTCAAACCCTGAAATAGAAGTTCAACATCACTCTTTATATTTTATTTATGTTATTTACAGTCATATGGTATTTATAGTTAAATAGTTTAAATTACTAATTTATAGTTATTCTTAATTACTTATTTCTTTAAAAAAAAAAGTATTTACTAGACATAATGTTGTTTGTTAATATTACAAACGAACGGATTTATTCTCAAACTTGAAGATTACTCTAATTAAATAATTTACATAGAAAAATTTTAAATGGTTTAAAGGCTGTTTCTACAGGATTCACTATTAATGTGCAGCATTTCAAAGCATTCAAGAGATGCTTTTGAACTATGTTTGCCATATTTTCTTTCGTACTGATTGTGAGAAAGTAAGCATAATTTATTGATCCGCTCGCTTGAAATAATGGAATCTTGTTTCATTGGATGTCCGAAGAAGTTCTCAAAGCAAAGGTAATTACAATTAAAATAATTATATATGTGTGTGTGGCATATATATATATAATNTAATACAGCAAAAAAAAAAAACACTAGAAGAATCAGACTAAAGTCCGCTTTCCCTACATCCAAGAATCGGCGAACTATATTTTTAATTGCATATTTTGGAAAGTTTCACCTTCATAGTTTTGATCCAGCGGACTTAAAAGAATTAATAAAAAGAAAAGTTTTTTGTTGTTTTTGAGAAAATAAAAATCTTGAATACAAAGTTGTTTTTTTAAAAATCATTTCTTAGTGATGTCTTTATAACTTACTAGTTAACTAGTACATATACCAGCTGCTTATACTCGTCCTGTAAAACTAAAATTATAACCAGAAATTCAAGGGAATAGAATTAGAAAAAAAAATTTTTTTTACTACTCGGGGGTTTAGATTTGGAGTGAAGTTCGGGGAGTAGAAGAAATTATCTACCCTCGGTGGTGTAAAGATTAGCGTAACTGCCCGGAAAGCAGGAGACCCGGTTTCGAGTCCCGGCTAAGGTAGTAAGATTTTTTTTATTCTATTCCCTTGCATTTCTTGTATAAAATTACCGTGGGATTTAATACCACAACGAAAATCAGTATTTATAAATTATAAACATCTTTCGAAATTGGATGTTTTACATTTCAAGACAAAGAATCCGAATTGAAATAATAATTAAAAAAAATATTCGTCTATTCGTCTGTCAAGACTGTACACAAAATTTCTGATAAACGAATTTGACGAAATTTGATATTTAGCTTTTATCTGTTCCTGTAATGTATCTAATTTCATTTGAGTTTAATCCACCAATCTTGAGGGTATTGAAAGTTAAAACTGATCTAAAAGTTTACACTTCCGTTACACTTATGACAATGACAGAAGCATTGAGCTTATTTTTATTTATCTTGGGTTTCATTGTATCTTCAACGGTTTTATTGTAAATATATGGTTTCAATGGATACTGCGGGATCCAAGCGAAGTGTGTATGCTATTTTATTTATTCATAGGTAACCTACTCAAGTAAATGAATAAGGATTGTGAACCAAAAAGCACTATAACAAAAATATGATAATTATAATATCAATAATTAGGATATATATATAAAATCACTTGTGTAGTTTCATGTACCTTGTTAGTAAGTTCACCTTGTTATGCCGTTCTCCTCAAGAATTTTAGCCTCAGATTAACAGAATAAATTCACTATGGAATAAATAATTGATAAGTAAACAAATAATGTGTGGGAGGATATGGACACTGTATAACCAATACTATCTGAATTATAAATGAAATTCTTTGGTAATAATTTTAATTTAATTTAATTAGAAGTCACAAAATGCCCTATTTATAAAATGTTTTTATTTTCATATATTTCTGATCTTATGCGAGCAAATGATATTTCTTTTATTTGGTGCCTAGAAGTCCAATAATTTATTTCAAATAATTCCTTGATAATTGAATCCTTTATTAACAGTTTTTAATACCTAGATGTTCAAAATACAGTCTTTAATTTATTTTTCGTGTTTAGTAGACACATACTATAGAACTTACTATTGAATTCTACTCACGTCGTGAACTAAACAATCATGATTTGTTTGAACCGGAAGCAATTCACGGACACAGATCTATGAAAAGAGTATCTAACTTTGAAATATAATTAAATTAAATTGAAATGAATTGATTAACTCAGTGAAATTTGCCACGTAAATATTAAATGTACTGAAGAAAAAAAAAAGCTTTGTTTTTCGAAAGTAAAAACGAAGCCTATTGATGTAGCGAATCACTGGAGACGCACTGCTCACCATAGCACTCCATAGCAATCCTCCATAGCACCATAGCATAGCTCCATAGCAGTACCATAGCAGTCCTCCATAGCACCATAGCACTCCATAGCAATCCTCCATAGCATAGCAGTACCACCATAGCATAGCATAGCAGTCCTCCATAGCAATCCTCCATAGCACCATAGCATAGCTCCATAGCAGTACCATAGCAGTCCTCCATAGCACCATAGCACTCCATAGCAATCCTCCATAGCATAGCAGTACCACCATAGCATAGCATAGCAATCCTCCATAGCAGTACCATAGCATAGCATAGCACTCCATAGCAGTCCTCCATAGCAATCTTCATAGCAGTCCTCCATAGCATAGCACCATAGCAATCCTCCATAGCACCATAGCAGTCCTCCATAGCAGTACCATAGCATAGCAGTCCATAGCAATCCTCCATAGCAGTCCATAGCATAGCAGTCCTCCATAGCATAGCATAGCATAGCAGTCCCATAGCAGTCCATAGCAATAGCAATCCTCCATAGCAGTCCATAGCATAGCAGTCCTCCATAGCATAGCATAGCATAGCAGTCCCATAGCAGTCCATAGCAATCCTCCATAGCAATCCCCCATAGCATAGCAATCCTCCATACCATCACTTGGAAAGTTCGAGGACCTTGCTGAAGATTGGATCCCTCGAAAAGTGATTACCGAGGCCCAACCTTCCCAGGGGGATGAAAATGCACAATTAAAAAAGAAATTCGTCCCAAAATAAACTCGAGTCGCATAAAACATGCTAAGGTTGAAAGATGTCACTGAAAAGGGCTCTTAAGGAGGAGGAAGAGTTTTGGTCGTCAGGAAGTGGGAGGGGCCTTGAAGACTCGGTAAAGGGCGGCTTATTGTGAGCGGAGCATCAAGAGGGGGAGGTAGAAGCTCGTGTGAAGAAGTTTGTAGGACTAACTGTTTATGCGGAGGCGGCGGGTAAACAATGGAGCGACCGAGGATGAGGGCCTCTTCAATTAAAGCCGTGCCTCGCGCGGGGGAGGTGAAGTGGCTCCGGTCGAGTGCAGTAGTCCCCAGCCACATCGCCATTTAGTCAGGGCGAGCCTCCAGCTTAGCCGGCAATTAGGTGCTGCCTACCTTTTCCAGGGGATGAGGACTCCAGAGAAGGAGTAGCTTCCAGAGTGATTATTTTCTGTCAGAGGGAGTCCCCTGTGCGAAAGGCTGAAATCACTGGAAGTAAATTGTTTTTGGCATAGTCCATGGTGTAGGTGGTTAACCCTACTCTAACCTCTTGGGAGTTGTTGAAAGTCTTCGTGAATTACGGGAGTATAGAAGGAAGGGCGGATCGCACTCTCAAAATGTTTGGAAAATCCTAAATGGTTAACAAAATCAAACTTCAAAACAAAAATATTAAAAATAAAATCTAGTTTAGTATTTATATACACTAATTCAGCCTTTCCTTACATTTTATTTGCACTCCTGAATCGAGATTTATTGGGACTCAAAATTTCCAGAAAAACACTTTTTGTAAGGGAAATAAGGGGGTAGTAGAGAAGTAAAACCCTGGATTTAAAATGTCTATAAAAAAAATCAGTAAACCTGTTTTTCCACAAATATTTTCTTATTAAGATAATGAGACAAAATACGGTTTCAACGAATGAAAAAACACAGATTTGTTTATTCATAAAAGAATTATTTTTAAAATTACTCATCGAAATTGAACAATAATAAGGGAATATACCTATAACTTAAATTTTAATTTTACGACTTAGAAGCAGCAATTAAAAAAAAAAAAAAAAAAATGAAAATTGAGTCTATCGCTATTAAGTACAAAACGAAAGACTAAGTTGGTTGATTTGTGTAATCAGACCAATAGGAATGGGAGATTACTTGAAATGTTAAATGCAAATAAAGAAAGTTTTTTTTTTAACACAACTGCGAAACATTTAGTGTCGAGTAATGAAACTCAACACAGATTTGTTTATTGCTAAAAGACATCTCTTAGGAGATACACAGCAAAAGTGAATAATAAGGTGTGGTGGTTGACCAGAATCTTAAATTTTAATTTTACGGGTTAAAAACCCGTGGATTATCTCAATGAAATTCGGCATGTCAGCTTTCAAATGTTAAAAAATAAATAAATAAATAATTAAACGACGAATAGGGGACTAATAGGAGAGAGGTTTACCTGAAATGGTCTTTTGACAGCTTTTTTGAGTTTTTTTCTTTCATTCCCAGTCATCTGCTCTTTCTGTCCACCAAATGTTTTTCCAGAGGGGAGCAGGAGTGTATCGTCCCCCACCGGATGTCACGGAGGAATCTTTGTATCCAGCATCCGCTGTGACTTGAGTAGACTTCATCCCAGGAGGCTTCTAGGTGTTAGGAAAGAACAGCGGTTCGAAAGAGAGGGCGCATGTGGGGAGAAATACTAGTCGGAGAATTAGAAGAGGGGTCGAGGGTCGTGCACACGGCCTCGTTAGGCTCGGACTTGTTTTGTTCTGGCCCGACAGATCTAAGCCGTTTAACTCCGCTTATCCCTACTGTTGTTGTTTTGGTAGAACTTCTCCCGCTTTTTTCCAATCAAGCATTGAATTCCACCCACGTTTCAAGAATAAAACTGGTCTAATAATGGAACCACAATAACCATTTACGTTAGGTTGTCGTCATCAGTTTGTGATGATCAATTGATCATTATCAAATGAAACACTTGATTAAAAACAAAGTCATGGTAGGGTGAACATGTATGTTATATGGGGAAACATAGGTCATGGTTGAACGTAGCCTCGATTACCGTGAGGAGAGTCTGCATCCTCCAGAGAGGATACTCTGCTATTTTCGGATTACCAGGTAAGCGGCATTCTTTCTGCAGACAAAGATCGACCTGAATATTTATCATATAAAAGTGTACTTGAGGGATAGCCATTTTTACTGACGGTCATATATTCTTAATACGTTTCTATTAGTTTAAAAGTTAAAAAAATGAGCAATTACATTCAAATTTGGTAAAAACATTAGAGATTCGTGTCAGATCTTATTTTAAGAAGCTGTTACTATTAGTAGTAGCCACCAATAACGTTTTTCAAGTTGTTTTGTTCCCGCAAAAGAAATAATAAGTCTTTACTTTTTAAAAACATTTATTTGGATAAAGTCCTCTTATTTGGGTCAAATGTCTTATCACTCTCTCTCTCTCTCTCTCTCTCTCTCTCTCTTTATTTATTTTTTAAATTTGCGATAATCCTTTAACACGGGAGTTAGATAATATGTGTGCTACAATAACTGATTTTAACATTTCAGCTACAACTTTTTCATGAGAATAGTATAAAAAAATAAAAGAATACGAAATGTCTTATCTTATCTAAAAAATTTTCAATCCCTTGTCAGATTATATAGTATAAGGTAAAATATCAGGTAATATTTAAAATTAATTGAGGAAATTTATAGTTGAAGAACTTGAAACAGCAATTTATACTCGAAATAAAAATTTTACGATAAATCTTAGAAATTTATTTTGAATTGTATTTATAATTTACTCTTACTCTGTTATCTTAATATTGGATCGATTGCTATTAACCAGAAAACATTCAGTTTAATATTGGTTTTTTATTTATTGAATTTATTTCTACAATATTTATAAAATTGAATCTGTAACTAATTAATTTCTTTAATAAGACTGTACAAACTATAGGAATCCGTAGTCATTGCCTGTCTTTCGCGTCCTATTGGTGAGTGTTTTCGGCAGGAGTCTGCCATCGACGGGCCGAACGCACTCGTAGACTAGTACACTCTTTCAGGCCCCGTCTGATGTTTAACTCATTGTTTTACTGTAATGAGTCTAAGTTAATCCACTCCATGAAAATATTTTTTTTTAAAGTTTAGTGAATAAACAATAAATCCTATTCCTATATAGCTATCTCTCGACGTTCTTTGAGGTATGTATTTGACGTCAGCCGAACAACACATCAGCCTGCATCAACATATCATACCTCATCAGAACAATCTTATTTTCACATCACACATCAAGACTATCTCATCAGTAAAACACCACCTCAGCACAAGAACAGAAGTATCTGTACAGCAGCATAATAAGATCAGAGTAGTGCAATCAACACATCAGATATTATCAGCATAAAATTTCACAACAAACATATCATAATATCATTACGATCCAATTGATCACACAATTTCAGTAAGATCAACATAATTATATCATATTGCATCAGCACAAATTTATGAATTGCCACAACTAAAATCATTATTTAAAAAAAAACGTAGGAAAAAAACGAGAGTCTAATAAATAGCCGACAACTTTAGCTCCTTAACTAAGCTTAGTATAAGACGATATATTCGTCTTACTGGGGGGTTTAGACTCAGAGTAAAGTGTGGAGAGCTATAGAGATTATCTAGCCTGCCTCGGTGGTGCAGTGGTCAGCATACTTGCCTGGAAAGCAGGAGACCCGGGTACGAATCCCGGCTGAGGTAGTAAGATTTTTTTTTCTGGCTCCCTTGCATTTATCTCCCTCTTCGGCCCCGGCACTGGCCGTGGTTGTCTCTCCCGCACGGGAATACCGTAACCATAACAGCACAGCAATAAGTAAAAAACATAACGAGCAGAACCATAATGTATTTACGTTTCTTCTTCCGGGTTGGACCGTGTCAAGTTGTTGATATTTGCCGAGCTTTCGCACATCATATGATGGCTTCTTCAGGGCTGAAAAGAGAATGAGAGCTGTGAAGAACTTTTCAGCCCTGAAGAAGCCATCACATGATGTGCTAAAGCTCGGCAAATATCAACAACTTGACACGGTCCAACCCGGAAGAAGAAACGGTAAATACATCTGACGACCGTCGAAGCCTACGTGAACA
>KZ809187.1:25700-37866 GCA_000696205.2 Oncopeltus fasciatus | reverse complement strand
ATTCCCAAGTGACGGACTTGACTATAAAGCCAAGTGACGGACCGTAATGAAAAAGAAAAATTAGGCTCTCGCTAGTGTAGAGGGAATTGAATGAGATAACTAGCTAGTCCTTGTGGTGTAATGGTTTAGCATACCGGCCCATTATCCATGGCGATCCAGGATCAAGTCCTGGCTGGTACAGATAGATTTTTTTATTCTATTCCCTCTTATTAATTGTTATTATTAAAATTTTCCTTTTTTTTTTACCACGATAAAATCCTGTCCCAATATTTATATATAATATATCTCCAACAAGATAAATTAATTTTTGTTTAGTTAAAAACAAAATATTACCTTTTATAAAAATTTTTTTTGGTGGTATTTAATCCCACGTAAATTTTAACAATTTTTAGTGCAAGGGAACAGAATAAAAAATTTAACTGTCCCAGCCAGGACTGATAAGTTATTAAATTCCCCGCACTAGTGTCGAGAGTCTAACCTCCGAGGCCGACGAATATATCGTCTTATGCTCGAGGAGCTGACATTGTCAAGCTGTTTAAATGGTTCTCGTTATTTACTTTTAAATTTTAATTTTATAATTTTTTTTTCGTGGTATTTAATTCCACGTGAATTTTAACAATTTTTAGTGCAAGGGAACATAATAAAAAATCTAAACTTTAGAATCTAAGAATCCTGGCTGGGACAGTTAGATTTTATATTCTGTTCCCTTGCACTAAAAATTGACAAAATATTACCATGTATTCAATAATAACTTGACAAAAAATATATTTTACTTTATCTCCTTAGAAAGTTATTCTTCGTTGGACTACTATGTTTCATGTACAACCTACTACTTGATGAAGATATACAGCAGGTTCCAACAGTGAATTATCCTGTTGTTCCTGCAGTTATGGTAACCATCTTACCGATGTTGAAGGCCCTGGTCTAAATGGCATTCCATACCAATGTGTTAAACTCCTCATTGGCATAAATAAATCGGTCGCAACCTCTTTCAGCTTATCAACTGATTCTAAAGAGACCCATTCGTAATGCCATTGATTTGAGCAGTTTTCCTGTATGGAATCAAAGACACTATTGACTTTGAATGGAGAGGTTTTGACAGCTAGAGTAGAGAGTATTAGTAGAGTATTTGTTGGGGTTCGGTCAAAGTTGATTCAAAAAATTACAATTTAAAGAAATGTATGTTTTTTGATTTGCCGACGTTTCGGTTTGAATTGTAAGCCATTTTCAGGGCTGCTGAAATACAATGCCATAAGAAAACATGAGAAAAACATTAATAAACAAAATTATATGATTTACATTATTATTAAATAAAATTGACGACAAGTTATCTGTTGCTATTCTACTCTTTCTCAAACCACTTTGCCAGTCTAGAATATTACATCGGTTAGTCGGCATTTTCTCAAAAAAGCTGGTGAGGGAATATATTCGAAAATTCTTATATTATTTCTGGGTTCGTCTTTCTTAGGAACTGGAATTACAATAGATAATTTCCACATA
The DNA here is from genome assembly GCA_000696205.2 of Oncopeltus fasciatus. NCBI lineage: Eukaryota > Metazoa > Arthropoda > Insecta > Hemiptera > Lygaeidae > Oncopeltus > Oncopeltus fasciatus. Next base: position 36,366 of record KZ809187.1, on the reverse strand, counting down.
TCAGAATTATTTTTAGATATGTATAGTATATTATTCATTTTTAAAAAATTACATGTGTTTATTCATTGCTAAGATATTTAACGACTCTATTCTGATGTTTTAAGGTTAAGGGCATGTGATTTTTAAGTTATTTATTATAAATTGCTTGAGTTTATGTATAATGTGTTTAAGTTTGTGAAGTTCTGAAATTTCTACAAGCCGGCCATTTCATGATTTCATTAATGTGATAATTTTTTACTATTATCTTTTTGTAGGATTTCTAAGACGATACAACATTGGGAACTTATGTATGAAGTTTTAAGTACTTTCTATGACAATTTTGGTGCAAAATAGGAGTTAATTAGATAAATGTTTATTAATTTATTTATTTATTTAATTAGGTACTNAGCGGGAGTTCCTCAAGGTAGTGTGCTTGGACCTATCCTATTTATTCTGTACACTCCTGACATCCCTACCCATCCAAGTACCCTCTTAGCTCTATTATAGGAGAAAGCTATTCCATCCTCCTATCCCGATCCTAAAACAGCTTCTAAAAACCTACAAGATCACCTCGAAAAAATCAAACATAGGTGTGGCAAATGGAGAATAAAAATCAATTAAGCAAAATGCGTTCAATATTATTTCCAACTGCGGAAAAAAAGACTTCCCTGAATTCGTGAAATTTAACAATATCCCTTTACCACATTCAAATTCCGTTCGTTACCTTGGGTTCTGTCTTACCTCACGACTTACATGGGGTGAACATACTAAAATTAAAAGACTAGACCTCAATCGGCGATATGGACTTCTATACAGACTCATGAAAAAGAACTCCAATCTTACGATTGAAAACAAACTGGCGCTCTACAAAACCTTAATACGACCAATCTGGACTTACGGAGTAGAAATCTGGGGTGCCGCCAAGCCTTCCAACATCCAAAGAACCCAGTCCTGTCAATCCAAAACCCTGAGAATAATCGCAAATGCTCCCTATTACGTATCCAATTCCTCTCTTCACCACAATTTTAATATTCCCTTTTTTCAGGATGTAATTTCTTCCCGCTTCAGCATTTTCCACAGTAAACTGCCATTCCATCCTAATCCACTAACATAGACTTTGTCTTCCAACTCCAACCCCTACAACTCTCCCCCTCGACTCAAGTTGGCTTCGCGACCTCCTGGGGACATAGTCTGTAAATAGTCTAATATATCAGTATAATAGTTTTCTGTTCGTCTAACAGAAAACTATTATAAATTACAATGAACAAAAAATTCACTTTCTATTCCATGACTCATTAAAAATAATGTTAAGCATCATTCTTAAATTTTGAAATACTAATTATTCTTTAAATTAAAAAAAAAAAAAAACTTAAAAAAAAACTTCGGTCTATATGAGAAATTTATATCACCAATTCAACTTTGTAACTCTAATTATTTTACAAGCAGTAAATGGAACACCTATTGGATGTAGACAGGATGGAATCAACATATGTTATTCAATAATCAAAAATATTGAGGTCAAATTTTATAATATTGAAAGAGTTTCTGGAAGACAAGAGAAACTTTACAAGTTATAATGAACGGAATATATATTTAGAAAATCTTGGAAAGCAAGATTAAAAAGGAGAAAGTGTGTAGTCGTCTGGAGGATAAAAGCAAAATTTATATTAATTTATTCCAGCCTAATCGATATTTAAATAAAGTCTTTTATGTTCATTTACAAAAGTTAAAGGCAATAGTTCAAGAAATCCTCATCATTCTCAATTAATTATTTATTTCATTTCTTCTTTTACACAACCAATTTTGTTTCTTCATTTTTGTGGCACCTCAAGAGGGGCATTAGTTGAGAATTTAGTTGAAACATATTTTTTATTTTTACTATTGATTTAGATAAAGAAATATCTTCATTTCTCATTACAATAATTTAATAGGACTCAAACAAAATTGCAACCCTAAATAATTTATTATGAACTGGATGCGAAAAAGATGAAAGAATCTGGATAATTAAATACGAATTTATTGTCTATTAAGCATTATATTAATACATTAAGTATGAATTAAGTCATTACTTGTAATATATGCACTGAGTTAACAATAATTTAATTTAAAAAGTTTATTTCAATATTCGTTTATTAAAGAATTAAAAAATAATGTAGTTATTGAAATTGCTCACATGAAGATTTGAATTTTTTAAAATTAAATTTCCAATGTTTACCAAAATCCTTGTGTAATGGTCAATAAAAATGTTAGCCTTAAAAAGATATTAACTTAAATTAAATATAGTTATTGATCTAACCACGTAAAATAAATACTTTTAGAATTACACATTGAAATTGAAACATTATAAGCGGATTCTACCTGAACTTTCAATTTTAATTTAAGGATCAAAAAGTCGTAATCAGTTGTTTATCCTAATGAAATTTGAAATGTGACATTGAAAGGGATATAAAAAAGAAGACTGAGTTCATTATTGAGGCGAACAAAAGGCAACGATTATCTGGAAAAAAATATTTGAATACAGCGGGCCCAATTTAAATTGGAGCAATGAAACTCAACCCGCAATTGTTTATTCATCAAATAAATATTTAAGAAGTTTCCCAATAGATATTAGGAGAATTAACTATCAGGGGTGGGGGATGATGTAAACCTTAAATTTTCATTTAACGGTTGAACAGTCACAATAAGTTTTGTGGCATGCTGCTTGTATAATGAAAGGCGAAGATCATTATTGAGGGAAAACTAATGATAAGGATGGAACGGTGAACTGGAATATTAAATGCGAGTTTAAACAGTTTCTTCCCTGGGGAGGGCTTATATTTAGTTTGGAGCAATGGAACTCAACCCACAATTGTTTATTCCTTGATATGAGATATATTCTTAAGGTGTTGGTGGAATTATATGAGATGAATGTTCAAATACCATATATCCATTAACTATAGTGTAGAGTCATTTGTTTTGCTTGTATAGTTTTTGTGCGAAGGACTTTTCCTTTTTATTATTTAGTATTTTCCTGTTACTTGCTTGGATTTATTACGAATAATTGAGCTGTAAATATTTTAGCAAAATTCCTATGGAAATGGAAATTTATGTTGATATTATGACGAGACGTTAGCACATTACAACGGATTTCGACCGATTGGTGACATTAAAATTTTTTTTTTTAAATAAAATAAAATAAACCAGTCCCGCAACAGGCCACAGGGGGGAAATACATGTTTCGGTTGTATTTATTATCGACCCACGGCTCACTAGAGATGGCGGATGGTCAGCACACTGTTCTGGCCCCCATATTTTTTTGCATTCAATGAAGTATGGCACCCAATGAGGGTTGGGTGTTCCCTAGGAGCACACTAGGAATCCTCTAAGTCATTAGAAACAAAATCACATAAAGAAAATAATCTAACAGTGCACTTTGGGCATAGAATATACTGCGAGGACACTTCCCCCACTCAGTCTATCTCAGTGTCGATGGGGTCTCCTTCTGTCTTTTCCTTCCACATTGCACAACAAATGCATATTTTAATGTAGATTGGCATATGATAAACCAATGAAGACGGATTACAGAAGGTATGATAGTTCTATATTCATTGGTAGTGATAATAACCCTTTAGAATATTTACTTATTTGAAGTGGTTAAAGTTTGGGGAAGAAAAGCGAAAAATTGTGTTAATTAAAAATAAAAGAGGCCAATTAGCTTATTTTTGTGTGATCTTGTATTTAATATACACTATTTTGGTAGTTATTTAGCTTATCGATATTTTAATTATTTCTATACCTTTGCTCATTTGTTTTCTTATTATTTTATATATATTTTTGAACTATTAAAAAGAAAAACTTGGTTTTAAATTTCTTCGTCGATGCGTTTTTACCAATTACAGTAGTTTATTTTTTACTTGAAGGTTAAGGTGAGGAAAGAGACGACGTTGTATTTTATGATATTGCCGTTTTTGGGGTAGTATTTGTAATTCATCATTGGTTCTGTGTTGTGGGTCCTCAATATGGTCATTAATCTTGGTAAAACGTTTATATTCAGTGATCAATTTTACAAGAGTATGATAAGATGTTTTTATTTTCTTCAGAATGGTAGTTCATGTAGTAATGTTACAGTTTTCAAATTATTCATTCATCATAATTAAATTTTCTGTGTTACTTGTAGTTATATCCATATTTTTGTGTCCAAGAGCCAAACTTCAGATTAAACCCCACTCCAATCGCTTCAATTATGTTAATTAACAATTTTATGTTTTTAATTAATAATTTGAACAATATTTGTAAATTTTCATCATTATAGTGCTACTTATGCAGCCTCTTTGCATAAAATTTTGTAGTCAAGTATCGGATTTCTGGTTATTCCTGCTCTGGTCATTTTATGATTAACAAAAAACACACAAAAATTATTATTTTAACTTTACATGTCAATGCTCCTCTCGTTTATAAATAAATATGATGGTAGAGCAATTATGGGTTTCATGTATACTCCCGTTCATGTTTACTAATATAGAAGAGATTTTTTGAAAACATTGGCCAACATAAAAGTTGGCATTTGTTAATTTTAAAAAGTAGAAACAAAATGTCTCTGTTGTTTCAACTTTATTTTACCTGCTATTCACCTTTATAATAAATACAATAAATTTCCCTTGAGAATGTTTTTTGTTCTTAAACTCATATAATTATTAAGTAATTTAATATTTTCCTTATCGAATATAGGAAATTAAATAATTATTTATATGAGTTTTGGTTTGATTTACTGTTGTTGTAATAGTGTTCTTTCCTCGTCTATAATATTATTAGCAACTTTTAAACTCGTAAGTTCGTTGTTAAAGCATGTAACACTAACTGCACCGAAAAACAAAAACAAAAAACAATACAGTACTATTAATACTGTTCTAATAACATCATTAGAAAATTGTTTTGGAGAATTTCATAATAGGGCTCTTTAATTTCTTTCCTTAGATAAACACTTGTTTTTTCGAGGAATACAGCCTTTTGTTTATAGCAATGAGTGCACTGTAAGTTTTATGTTTATGTTTTGTTTAACTCCTAAACATATTATTTTTGAATATGTTGATAACAGCGATGAAGATTTATATGTTTTACTTAACTCGTAAAAATATGCAATTAACACGTTGTCAGACAAATTTTTCAGCTAATTACTTGTATCCGGCAATTTAAATTTATTCTATTCTTTTTCATTAATTTGTTGTTGTTTTTTTCGATTTTATTGGGAGTAAGTCTTCTTTTGCTGAATTTGTCGGCTCCACAATTTCTGATGGTGTTTTTGAACGTGTATCTTGATCCAAAATAATCTGTCTACTTAATCAGTACTACCCATTATTTACGAATACATCGAATAACTAAAAATTAATAATAGTAAAAGTATAATTTAATTATTTGATTTTTTAAAAGGAAACTAAAGAACTGAAAAGGGGCGCCAGGCTAGCTCAGGGGATCCGTACGGGTCTCTCAATCCTGACACCGCGGGTTCGAATCCCGCCAAGGGCAATCTCTTATTTATAAGTAAAAGCTTGTCCTGAGCCATGGTCGTTTAGAATGGGATGNAAAAAAAAAAAAAAAAAAAAAAAAAAAAAAAAAAAAAAAAAAAAAAAAAAAAAAAAAGAACTGAAAACGGACAAATAGTTGATCCAAACAAAACAGATTTGGACTAAAATAGGGTTCAACCTGTAATATTGGAAGTAGCAGTGATAATACATTAATGAAATACACGTTTTTCAAAAATCAATATTCATAATTTATTATTTTTAATTTATTCAATTTTTATTCATAATCAAATTTCGAAAGCAAGGTAACATGAGTTCTTATTAGCATCGAATTAACAGCATTCTTTTTCCAATCCCACCTGTGTTTTAGGTCTGTTAAGTTGGTAACATTTGTTTATTTCCGGAGGAAGTTTAGATTAATTTAGTTCCCTACTGAATAAAATAAGTTCTTTGTCTATAATAATTAAGTAAGCAATATTTGCTTTGAAACCAGCTGATAGCAGTAAATGTATACCTATATCGCTCCTCAATTGTGGTGTAATCCAATCAACGGTACATCAGCCAACAATTGTGTTTTATTTAATTTGGTTTGAATTAATAAACTATCTTGTTTTGATTATTTAATGGCCTGTTTAAATTTAGGACTAAACAGTCATCTCATACAATTTACTAGACTATTAAAAGTATAATCGTTAATAAAACATACCGTCAGTATGAACTCATAAAACACCTATTTAAGTAATAAAAAAATTCAAGTAATAGCTTACAATGAAAAAAATTGAACTTTATTCAAACTAAGTCACAACACAACTTAGAGAAATGGAAAATATATCATTATTTATAAAGGCCATTTATTTATTTTTTTTTTTTTTTTGTGGCAACATGCAGTGTGAACTTAGTTCATTGACAATGAATGGACTTGAATAAGCACGGACTTACTGAAAATTCTTGAAGAACCCACTGTACAAAAAATAGATAGTACGAATTCGAACTTGAAGGGTTTGGACCCTAGAGTGTGAAAGTTGAAACTGTTGTATCTTTATTATGACATCTGCTTAAATCGTTTAAACTAAAAAACAAATTTGAGACTGGCTTTTTTAATGACTTTAAAATTCAAAAGCCGTAGAGTCTAAAAGGTTCCATCCGATCTTCTGGTTGAAGAGAGAGACATCCCGCTGTGCTCTAAAGAGAACCCACTGCCTTCTAAGGTCGCTAAAGCTTCTCATGCTGCGTTTCGTCAAGCCATCGCTGTATATCAAAAGTCCGTCACACAGAAGCTGCTTAAACTAAGCGAATTCCTCAGTAACGTAATTTTTCCATGTCATGTTAATCCCACTCCAAAGGTTTTTGCAAACAAAATTTTTCATCTATTCTATAGAACAATTATTTTCCTAAATTATAGTAATAAATCATCATTAAGCGTGTTCTCGCCATCAGTTTGTACTTTGGTATTATCTAAAACCAAACTTTTGGTCATTTTCTAATGATTCTGTGTTAGAACAATACCTCAAGAAGAGGCACGCGATTTCGTTTTTATTGAATCACTGGTTTCAAATATATTTAAAGAGCACCTATTCTTTGTTCATAGTATATTTAGTTATTGCCTGAAGAATGGAAAATACTTTCTAATACATATTTTTGATATTTTTTTACTACATCATTATATGATTATAATACAAAGAGTTTGTTTACCAGAGAAAAGTCAAGAACAAGTGATCAAAGCCAGAAATCGAGAATTTTTAATAAAATATCATGAACAAGTCCAAAACATGTTTGGGATGTGTGGATAAATTCCTAAGTAACCCAATCCATTTTAAAAGTTTTTTTTGACCGTTGATATTATTATTAGATGATTTTAGTTGGGGTTTGGTCAAGGTAGATCCAAAAAAAAATACAAATTTAACCCATTGTATTTTTTTTAAAGATTAACTGCCAACGTTTCGGCTTACATTGTAAGCCATCTTCAGGCTCTAAGTTCATATTTCCATGAAAGGAAATTCTCATTTATGGAAATGTGAACTTAAGAACAAGACGTCATCTCTCGTCTTCATGATAGCCCTGAGGATGGCTTACAATGTAAGCCGAAACGTTGGTAGATAATCTTTTTAAAAAAATACATTCATTTAAAATTTGTATTTTTTTTTATCTATCTTGACCGAACCCCAACTAAAATCATCTAATAACCAATCCATTTTATTGCATTTCACCTGCGGAGTACTGAGGAATTTCTTTTCAGTTGACTTAACCATGTCACAAACTCATTTAAATTCAAGAATAGAATATAAGGTTTTTTTTAGATTCGTATTACTCAATACATATGCTAGTTTAAGTATTAATTATTCGTTTTACATTGTTTTTATAGTCAATTTATTATCTGGAGTTAAAATCAATAATATTTGATTGTACACTATAAAATGGTATTTTATAATTTAAGTACAAAAAAATTAATTTAAAATAGTAATATAATGATTTAAGGAAAAAATAAGAATGACTAATAATTTTTTTTTAGATTTTGGTAAGTTCTTTTCCATCTGTTAGCATTAGTAGCACTAGATATTCAAGTGGTGCCTTTTCTTGTCGTAATTTTCCGATAAGCGGAAATACCAAAATAGAGATCTGGAAGCAACGGTTAACAACACTGTAACTGAGTTTTACCGTTTAACCAGAATGTTGGAGAAAGGAAGGGACCTAGAATACATCCATGACAGTATTCACGCATGGAATGTGCATAGGAACCGCGAGGCCAAACCTAAGTTAGCAGGAAGACGCTGAAGAGCATCAGACTGTAGTGGTTAGGAGGGTTGTCTCGGCGGGGGCTCGGGGATGAGCCCGGAAGATGATTCCCAGCCGATCGATACCTCCTTCCGCGACGAGAGATGCTAATTGCCCGCCAACCCCCGGCGCCACTCCGCCCAATAAAGATGCAACTACCCAATAACCTCCTCCATTGTCCGCCTAATCCGATAGTCCCTCCCTCACGCCCGCCTCCCCGGCTAAACCCAATATTTCCTTCGTTCGGTTTGCTTTCCGACCCTTTCCCAAAATAAGTATCGCTTGATGCAATAAAAGGGAGAAGGGGCGGACGGGCTTTTCCGTTCCGGAGAAAAAAGTTGACAAAGTCAATATAGCCCCTTTTCCCTTCTGCTCCCGGCCGTGTCCCATTAGGCCAACTCGCTCCCCAGCAAAGGCGAAAAAGGAAGAAAAAACGGAATGCTTTGAGTAAGAAAAACAGGATTTCCATCTTGTGGGTAAAAATCATTTATGCTGCAAGAGTACCTTCCTTTTTATGTTATAATAAAAGTCAATCTTTAAAGGCTTTATTGATAGAATACTTTTTCTCTATCACTAGACCCACAATTTTTGCACTCCTGAAACCTGAATAACTCAACACACAGGTAACATCTAATAACGATTTGCAGTAGTTATATATTATTCAATCATTTAAAACTCCTTGATTAAAAAGCCAAACGTCTGATTCAATTTTTTTTCTAAATGAGCTTAATTAATAAAAAATTTAAGACAGGGTGAATTTCTATCCATGGGCATTTTAGTAATACTGGGATTGACTGAGAAGATTCTGCGACATTAATTCTGTGCAACTATCACCAAAGCAATTGAGTTCAACAATTATAATAAATTCATGAATCGAAATTTTCCTAAATTTTCTGCGGCTAGCCTATTTTATTTTAAATCGGTAATGTTTCTACGAAAATTAACTTGTCTGTTTTCCTAGCAGACACGCTTACACAGTCTTCCTTTAGTCGGACTACTTTATTTTTCTTCTGAATAATTATTGCCCTCTTTTGTAGAGAAATATTCCTTTCTATTTATTTTTTTCTTAACGAAACAAGGAGCTTATATGCAATTGCAGGCCTACTAGGGCACTAACTATTTCTTCCTAATGTTTCTTTTCCCGTAATGTATCCTATTAAGGCAAATCATCTGAAGCTGCATTATTCGGCCTGATAGAATTGCTGAATGCATAATAATACAAATTTATCATTAATTTTTCCTTTAAAGAGCATTAACATTTATTATAAAAAGTTCGAATTTATTATTCAAATTCAGACTCCCCCAAAGATCTATTTCATCAGACGTTATTTAAGGCAAGGGGCTCAGACATCAAATTCATGTCTAAAAAGCCATTTTTTTCAATTGATTTTTTTGACCTCCACATCTTGTCTTATTAGCATAAGTTGAAGTGCAACAAGCATCGTATAATTTATAAGTTTATTTTGTAGTTTTCACCCATATGTTTGCAATAATTTACTTAATGTTAACAAATATATTTTAAGAGATGCCCATTACATGATGCCCGAACCTCAAAATCAAAGTGCAATTGCAAATCATATATATTTGTTTGGCATTGAGTCAGATCATAATATGTCAAGCGGAAGAGAATTGAACTTCAAAAAAATTATTTTTTTTTTTTGTGTGTGAATATGTCACTCTTTTATTTATCTTTAAAAAATCAATATATTTATCTAAATATCCGTTTTCCTTCATAAATACAAATTCATGGAGAAGGTTTGATTATCCAAACTGGCGAAATGCGGTTAAAAACATTTTTTTTAAATTTAGAAACACCATCTACTTTAATATTGGTATAATGCTTTTTTTTTTTTTTTTTTTTTTTTTTTTTTTTTTTTTTTTTTTTTTTTTTTTTTTTTTTTTNTTTTTTTTTTCCACAAAACCATATAATTTTCATACTTGAGAAATTTCTTGAATCGCAATTATACAGAATTAAATGAAGGGAAATTCAGTGGGAACTCAGGAACTTTTTAAATGAGCTTTTTTAATTTTTTTTTTTAGACTCCTCTCTGATAGAAAGATTAGTATGCTCTGTATCCACGAGTACAGTTTATCATTTAATTCCTCTTCTATTTCTCATTCTCTATTTTAACTGGTTCTTCATTTCATTATCTTTTAAATAGCTTTCCAAGTTACACTGTTGAAGAAACTGAGGGCAGTCCTAGTTTTACTCTCATTACTTCTTAACAGTTCATGCATTATACAATTCAAATTAGTAATTTTTCTATGAGCAACATTGTCTAGTAATTTCACTTCAATATCTAGCACATTGTTTCTTATATAAATAAATTATCTTGACAATCAGATATAATTTCTGGTAATAATCAGATTTACTAGCCAGCCTGGCTTTCAAATTTCTTGTATATAATATATTTTAA
>KZ809186.1:115517-130791 GCA_000696205.2 Oncopeltus fasciatus | reverse complement strand
TATATATATATGAGTAAATATTGTAATTTAGGCTTCTCATTGCAAACCCTTAAAATAATCAATTTTGGTTAAAATCAAATGAGTGAAAGGGGGCGTCTATAGGGAGACATGAATTTATAATTGTAACATTTTGATTGTTATTTGTAAAATTAGGTAAATTTTTAAAGTTTATATTCTATAACATTTGTTCTAAAATCTCTTATTAAGAAATAAATTTATGAATGTAATTACGATGGGTAAGCACTTCCACCTGCCTGGCGAGGCTAGAGCAAAAGTTACTCTCATTGTTCTTTCAGTCTTTTATATGAAATTTGCTCTTATTTATATCCATTTCTAATGAAACATGGAAAATCCCAGAGACAATTTCCATTCTGCAGAAGAGCCCATTTAGTTTAACATGGATTAATTACAGCTCATAGTGTTCGGGGTCTTTCTCCTGTTGACTAATACGATTTCTCATAAGGGGAGGGGGATTAAATTGTCTGTTACCTATATGCATTCTAGCCTCGACAATTTTCTATTTTTAAAATAATGAAACCAAACTTGGTATTTAAGCTTTTTTTTTTTTTTCTTTTAACTGTTTAATGAGTTTGTTAATGGCTAAAATCGATACAGGAGGAGAGGGGAGGTTTAGAGGGAGATCAAAATTTAAAATATTAATATCTTCATTGTTATATTACTTACCAAAAATTGTATAGAACCTAATAGGAGTAAAATGAAATTTTTCTTACAATTAAGTTCTTTAATAGTTATACAAAAAAAAAAAAAAAAAAAAAAAAAACTTATTAAGGAAGACTTCTAAATTTAACTATGATGAGTGAGTGCTTTTTCCTTTCTTCCCTTCAGGTCAGTCTATTTTAGTGGTCTTATTATTCTCACTTTTCTCTCTTACTTGTAAATTAAATTTACTCTTATTTATATCCAAGTTTAATGAAACAGGGATATGTTTAGATTACGCAGTCCTTGCAAGAGAGACTTTATAATTTAGAATCCCTTGCACCAGCTACAAAACCATCCCAAAAATCTTTTGGATGTTGGGTTAGCCTTCAAAGTCCATTTGGGTCTCTCATACCTGGCACAGCGGAATCAAATCCAGCCATGGACAATCTTTTATTAAAAGCTTATCCAGTGCGATGGATGTTTAGAATGGGGTGGTTACCTGTAGATAGCCCATCATCTGATGTAGTTTAATGGGAGTTTGATAACTAAAAAATCACATTCATCTGTGCTTATGCTTAAATTACAGCTTAAGTATAAACAATATACTTTATGCTAATTTGGATTTACCTCGACCGAACCCCCCCTCCCCCCAAAAAAAAAACTCTATAAAAAACATAGTTTTTGCTGGCATAAAGACATTTCATCAAAATTATACACTTAAATGAATAAGTTTTTTCATAAATTAGACTGTTTCTCATTTCTAAACCTGGTTAGCCAGAATATCTTCAAAATGATTTAAATAATTTAACTAACCAGAGGCAATAAAAAATCTGAAATAAAAATAAACATTCACTTTTTTCAGAAATTGTCTTCTTTCTTGTTTAAATTCACTTCAGCTTCTTTTCTTGTATGTATAATTTATTTATTTAATATGGAATTCAGAAGGAATGAAGACCCCAAAAAAGATAAACTTTTTAGAAGACGTTTTACAAATTGAAGTTCTAATTGCTGGATGAATCCCATTTCATGATATTACTTATTAACTTATGCTTGAAAAACCACTTATCTAAGAAACATTTAAATGCAAATATTCATGAACTACGATTCTGTTAAAGCATGATGGACTATTTCTTTTTTCTGGTGGCAGAAAGAACAAGGAGAAACTTCTATTCCTAAGGGGCGAACCGTTAGACATTATCTACATTCAGCTGCCAAGTACATCGCACTGCACTCTTTCCCTTCAGGCTTACAGTTCACTTTCTTGTCAGAACCTTAGGAGCTTCAAATAAAACCTAATTATGCCATTATTAAGTATTAATAAATTACCATGTTCTATGTGTTACAGAACTACACAGCAATGGTGAAGCATTTTGGTAGAAGACTCTCTGCATCTCTGTGGTGGATTAATTTGCAATACAGATTGAGATGAAAGAAAATATGTAAAACTATTATTTTTGTTGAGGAAATTATTACATATAAGTTTACTAAGATACATTTTTATTTACTCCTTGTTTTTTTTCAAGTAGCTGATAAGACATCAATATTTTTAAAATTTGATTTTCAAAAACCTATACAAAAAAAAAAGGTTTTTTTTTTAATTTGTTTTTTTGCATTATTTCAGTAGTGTAAGACTATTACCCATATTATTTATTATTAAATTAATCTATGGCAAGTATAAACAAGCAATATAAAATGATTTATTTGTTTAGTCCTCTTTTCATTGATGAAGTATAACCTATATTTAATAGCAGATTTCCCATAGAGAAATCAATCTATTCAGTTCCCATGACAACTTCTACTAATTTTCTGCTTTGCAAATTATTAACTGATTCTTTCTTAGTTGATATTGAATGAGGAGGGGGGGGGGGAGAGTGAAACCGAATACATTAAATAATCATCAATATTTATGTTTGTTAGTTTTTGTTTTTTTTAATGGTATAATAACCATCAATACCAAGATATCTTTTCTATTAATAGCATTATGAAAAAATATATTATACAAAATATACATAAAATTAAAAATATGTAAAATTCTAATTTAACTGTATAACTTATGTTTTATATAACCATTACAAAATAAAGAAGAGAAGCAAGATTAAATTTCGTGTCGAATTCCAGTTTAACAATCACTTCTAATTCAGACTTATAGTACAAGCTATTTCATTATGCTTTAAGGCCAAAATTATCCCTCCATTTGGGGAAAAAAAAAAAATGAAGTCAGTTAGAGACTTTTCAATTTTCTGAGTTTCAATGACAATGTCCAACAAAGTGTCATCTTGCCAAATCAGATTTTTTTCGGCCCTTTGGTAGCTGAATACATGAAGGTTTTTCTGCTATGATTATGGGTTATTTTCTTTAGTTGTAAATCAGAATATAAAGGTCATCCAATTTCTTATTCTTAAAACAATCAACTTTACCATAAGCCATTATTAATAGGAGAAATTTCATGTATAAAATTTAAATCCTAACTGATACATAGCCATGAAAAGGCAGAAAAGGGTTTTGTCTTCCTTCTTTTTTTTTTTTTAAACCTTCCTTTCAATCGCCTAGGATCAGAGAGGAAAAATCTATATACTGGTAACCTAAACAATCATTAGCTCAGCAAAACATTAATATTTCTGTAATTCCAAATACAACAGAAAATATCGATTCTGTGAAGTAAATGCACTACTTGATGTTTTGAAATTTATATTGTTACATCCCTTTATCATACTGTTTCAAAATATGAAATATAAAGCTAATCTGATTAACAACTGGGAAAAACTTTTAAAAAAGTTTACATAAAAAATCACCTCCACCTCAGTATAAAAATGAGTCAAAATATTTTGTTTAAAATCTTCCAGCATGGTGTTTTCGAAACGACAGGTTGACATTATACCTCCTATTACAATTAAAAATCACAGACTTAATTCTGTAGAACCAACCAGCTATCTTGAACTTACATTGAATCCTACTCTGTCATGATATCTACAGATCAAACTTTTAAAAGAAAGATTCCATAAGGGAGGTAATCGCTATAGCATTCTACTATTATATAACAGCCTCATCCAATCCCGTATTGGCTAATGTAGTTTATTATTTTGTTCCAAATAAATGAACATTATCTATGCAGAGCTCTATACAGAATACCAGACTTTGAATTGTGACTAGTCCTTTCAGATCCAATTCAATGATTAGTCTGTACATAGAATTCAGGGAAAGGCCACTCGAAATTTGAAAAAAAAAACACATGTTGCCTCTTTCCTATTTTCTGACAGCTGTTGGGCCTTGACTGCTGCCCACCCTTAAAATTAATTTGCGATTATCTAAGTATTTAAAACAGGATACACCATCATACACTAAGAATTTGTCAAAATAGTCAACAAGTATGAAAGTTTCCACCGATAGGTCTAGGTTTGCAGTTGGAATTTGTGCTGCATTCTACAGTAACTCTTAGTCCTACATGTTCTCTTTTCCTGATTAATACTGATTGGTAATATTTAACATTGCTAAACTGCTGGCTATTAAAAAATCACCAACATTATAATTTCAGAAAACATAGGTTTGGTAATCATAATGGTTTTCTGTCTTAACTCTTTAGCCAGAGAAATATGTACAGCAACAATCCATTGATTATTGATTATGGTTATTTTTTGTGGTCACCAAACCTTAGTGGATTTGAGGGGTATGAAAAAGCTGATGAAACTGTTAATCTTGCTAGTTTTCAGGGGAGTAACAATAATACTTTTATGGTAGAAGATGCTATATAAAATGGAATGAGGTTATACTACACCAACAATCTCAGGACAATTGCTGACACCATAGGTTCATGGAAATCTTCTGTTAGGGAAAATAAAAGGGAAGAAGTGGTTTTGACAAGATTAAGAATTGGCATTACAGAAGTCCCCCATAGGTATCACATGACAAGAGAGCTTTTCATGAGATACCCATTTGCCACTTGTGTAATGTACAGATCTCTGTCATTCACATAATTATGGAATATCCTACTTAACAGTACAAGAGAAATAAATTCATATAAACAAAAAATAAAAGTAAATTACTGAGGATAAACACATAGACAAACTTAGCAACAAATACCTATAACCATATCTAAAAGTTATACATGAAAATTATACTCTAGTTATTTGTACATCAATGTTAATGTCAGTTAATAAATGATAAATAAAATTAATATATACATTTATTGTTTATAAAATAAATACACATATTGTATAATAAATATATTCACCAATCAACATTATTATCCCAATTGGTTGAAATAAAAAAAGAAAAAAAAATTAAATTTTTTTTTAAAATTATTTATTAGTGATTATTATAAGAAGTTCAATTTTTTTGAAATATTTATCTTTAAATTATGTTTTTATTATTGCCTATATTGACATTATTTTTAATATGAATACAAACTTTCTTCACATTTTTGTAAAAAAAAGAATGCAAAAAAATTTTTACAAGCAGTATTATAATATCAAACCTAATTTCCAGATTCCCTTAAGGATATCTAAAGGATAAGTAGAAAATCTAGAGTTTCATTTAGAAGGAAGTTATAATTAGTTCAGATTTCTTACGTACCTTTACCACAATCTTCAAGAACACGAAGAGCCTTAGTTGTTTTTTCTTTGTTCTTTGGATAAGCCTTTAGACCTACTTTTTTCCCCACACTTTTGTTGTACATGCCATTTTTCATCTAAATTTTAGAGTTATTAATGGAACAGAATTTTACAGTAAGGGAAGTGTTGTAATGAAAATCTTACAAGTTGTGAAAATACTTACAAGTCCTTCTACTTCTAAAATACAGGATAGTAGACACTGGAAAAAAAATAAAATAAAATAAAATTGGAATGGTAGGAACTGAAGCTTAAATAAATACTATTACAAAGTTTATTAGAGGAATGGCTATCTCTTTGAAATTTGATTATTATGAGACTGCTATGAAAGCAAACTAAGTTATAAGATCTATACTTTTAACTAAAATGTAGGAGGAAGAATTAAAATGGAAAGGGTATGGTGAATTCCTAAAGCCCACTTGAGTTCTTTCCACACACTCATACACAAAAAGGAACATTCATAAGTTAAACACTATATGCATCCAGCTCAAAACAAAAATCAGGAATAAGATTGATCTCAAATTACAAGAGCTTTTAACTTATTCAAGCAAAAATAATCATCCTATTTGATCTAATAAAAAAAATTTATAAATACATATACAATTTTTGAAGGAATGAAAAATAATTTACAAATTAACTTATTTAACTTCTAAAATACTCCGAGGTAAATTCATCATTTTCTTAATACAAAATAGTTAATTTGATTAGAACTAGAATTTTTTTTTAAAAATTAATAGAAGATCTATGCAGGACATCACAATTTGATTTCATGGTCACCTAGGTGTTAAAGCTTTCTTAATGCATTATAGTACCAGAAACTTAATAAATATTTAAATAACTAAGCACAAGCTCTACTTCATTTTTTTTTAAAACTGAAAATAAATCTATACTAAAAATATAATTTAAGATATTAAACAAGTTTAAATATTACTATTTAAGAAACACAAATGGTATTTACCATGAATATTTCCCTCCAGAGTATAAAAATACTTATCACATAATTTCAACCAAATCAAAAGCAAGTAACAATAAAATTAATTTTCCTTTAAAAATAATGAAAGCATAGAATGTATACATAGAAAATGTATACATAGTATGTATTAAATATTTCAAAGGAAGGACTCATATTACAACAACCATTAAACATGAAAGCCAAAAAAAAAAAATTTTACTTATTAAATTTAATCAGTGAAAGCTACTTAGATTTCTATTTTTCAAAGAGATTATTACCATAAACTTATGTCTAATTTCCCTGTTTTTCTTAATCATCTTGGCATCTAAGATAAAGACAAGTATATATAATATGATCTTAACAATAAAATAAGAAAACATCATAATATTGAAGCAAAATCAGAATAAAAAGCTGATGTAACTAAGAATTTCATTTCACAAATGACAGACTGAAAATGGTTTTTGTTTGTTTTTTGTTCTTTTTTTCCTTTCCTATAAAATATATTTCAAGTTTTATATATTAAATTTCAGACAGCTTTACATTTTGTAAAAATAAAAATCCATTATTATTTATTGCATATTGTAAGGTAGTAAATTATCATTAAAAATGATAACTTTTAACATGAATAAACTTGCATAAATAAATATATATATGGTAAATCATCCTGCTAAATACCCAGTTCAGATGGATTAAAATAATAGGGTATTTCCACTGTATAAATGAAATAATTAGCTCATTTAAAAGCATGAATACAATTCATAAATGTATATTTGTAGTTACATATTGCACAAATCGATATTTGTCATAAGAAAAAATAGACAACTATATTTTTAAAGACTAATTTTTAATCTAAGAGTAGAAAAAATAAAATTATTTTACTTATAAATTACATGTTCATTCAGAAAATTATAGAAGACAAGAATTGATTTAAAAAAAAATTACAAAACTAAGAAATTTCTAACCATAGTTATTATTTATTTATTATTTCTTGGGGGGAAGAATTTGATCACTTTGATAATTTAATGCCATTTCTTAACTTGTTAATAATTACTAAAATTAAACATTTCAGAATATTTATTAATGTGTTATATTCTCGTTCATATTACCCTGATCAATAACATGCTATAATCTGCATATCTTAATTTTTACTTTAATATATTAATATGGAATAAGATTTATTAAAGACCTTGGTAAAAAAAAAAAGTGAATGCTTCATTACTTACAAAGTATTCACTGAAAGAAATACGTAAACTTATAAATATATGTTGTTTTTTAATACATTCCATTTCTTTTCACAAAAAGGAGTATTTAGTTTTGTTTTTTTTTTTTTGTTTTTTTCAAAATTAATGAGAACCAATCCAAAAGTTCATTATTACATTAAGTTTATTGTTAAGTATTACAATACATAAATATCACTTTTTAAATAACTTAAGTTATATAATTAAATTAAGTTATATAATTTAACTTAGTTAAATAACTATATGTATTTTAACAACATTATATCTATTATACTTATGAACAGGCCTTAAAAATTACAAATGAACAATTTTAATATAGGTTCTTACAAATATAAAAAAATATTGAACAATCAACAAATGAACAGAGACTCCAATATTGACTGAAATGATACTTAATTTACATACAGGTAAATTTTGAAAAAAAAAAAAAAATCAATTTTGATTCTTTAAAACAAGATGTTGCTTTTGGCAGAATAAACTAAGCACCAATCAACATATAGAACAAATTATTAGCAAAAAAAAAAGTTATTTATTCAGCTCACAGATTAAACTAATGTTAAATACATTTTTTATTATCTTACAGTGAAAATAAATGTTTATTTCAAGCCAAATACATTTTAATAAATTGTTGTTCTTTGAAAACACATTTCACAATGTAGTAAGCTAAATTGAACTAATTATTCAATTATTCTGTTTTCTTTTCTTTTAAGTTTATAAAATTTATTAAAAGGCAATACTATTAGCTGGAGTCATTCCTACTGGATTGATAGATAATAAAGCATGTTAATCAATAATAGGATGGATTGGATTCTCATAAATTAGAAATGTAGAACAACTATTACGGGTTGAAAAATAGTTAGAATGGACTCTCTTCTTTTATGAAAGTCAAAAAAGAGCCATCAGATATTGGTGGAGGATCTAATGACCATCCATAGGAAGTTGTTGGAAGTTCACCACCATGCTGAGCAATTTCTGGCTGTGGACAGCCATTACTTCTAGGTCATAAGGCATATCCTTTTCTTATAGTGCTCACTTTAGGTTTTCTCAGTTTTTTTGAGCGGGTACCTGAACTGTGTTCTGGAAAGGAATCACTCAAATTACTATCATCAGATTCTATCTTAATACTAATACTGTTTGCTTCATTTAAACTTTTATTGTTACTTCTTTTCTTTTTATTGTTTTTGCAAGGTTTTTGTTCAGTTGTTCTGTTCTTCACTTGGGTTTTCTTCCTTTTGCGAGGTTCACATTCCTCTTTAATAGTGCATAGTTCAGCTTCAGAATCACCATCATCACTTGGTTCATTTTTTATTGAAAGCAATGATGGAATGTTAACTTCTTCTATATCCAAGGGTTTCAGATGCTTAAAATCATACTTTGCCTTTTTAAAGACATGCCTACTCCTGTTTCTTAATGCTAATCCAGCTTGATAATAGAAACTGTTTTTCCTGTTATAAAGAAGACAATTTTCAATCATAAGATTGAAGTCTTTTTCTAAATCTTCTATACCATCATAATCATACTGATTAACTTTTTTCAATATAGTTGATAAATCCATTGGATTCTTAATAATATCATTATAATTTGGGGCATCTGTTATCTCAACTGGCTTTTCAAAAATTTTCTCCACGTCAAAAGAACTTAGTATTTGAACTATTTTTCTCATGTAAGGTATTGTTGGCATTAGTTGAAGTTCCATGCACTGCTCTTTAACTTTTGTTAATTCCAACTTTAGTTTTTCTCTTTTTCTAACTAACTCCAAAAGAAGTCTTACCTTTTCCATGTCTTGACGGAAACGTAGGCAAGTTTTGTAATTTTTTTCAGCCAATTTCTCATCACACTGTAAAGGAACCTCATTTAACTTCTTATTTAACTCGTATACTCTAGTTTGCAGCAAAGGTACTCCATATCTTTGTTTCCTCTTTAATGACCAATATGAAAGCATTCTAGATACAAAATTATTTTTATTTTCAAAATTAACTCGATTGCCAATACCTTGGACCCTTTCAGGAGCCAAGACTGGCATAAATGTTATTGGGGTTTTCACACTTTTCAACATTTTCTGCTTAAAATGTTCAAATTTATCATTTTCAGACCTTTTGATAGCAGGCCTGTGCATTTTGCAATATACTGAATGATTAAATTTTGTTTTGGGTTCACCAGGTCGTCCTACAAACTTCATATAATATCCAGCCTGCTGAGCACAAGTAGGATGAAAAGCGACATTGCATTTTTTTTGTGTGCATTGAATGCATGCACCGACTCCTTTAAGCTTGCATAACTGACAAGTGAGTTTCCATCGGGAAGGAGGGATTTTTCCAACACATTCTACTGGTTCAAGGAACACTGGATTTGCGAATTGTACCTCTGGTACCCAAATTGCGCAAAGTATATGTGACCAATAACCACCTTCTGCCATCTTGAGAGCTCCTGTATTACTGGGGCATAGGATACAATCCACAGCAGCTGATGGTGAATTAAAGCATCTCCGACACAACCATTGTCCTTCTGGGATGTAGGGGATTCCATAACATTCTTGATGCACAGCTAAGTTACACATCTCACAAAATAATATTTCATTATAAGTTTNTTAAAAAAAAAAAAAAAAAAAAACTCTCTTCCTTAACCGTCCAAGGCTTCTGAATCAATTATACGCTTAAGTTCTTCTTGGTAAATTTCTTGTACAGGACATATAAAGCGCCTTTGGGATGTGTGGGTTTATATGGATAACTTTAAATTCAATTAAATTTAAATTAAGTTTGTTCCAAGGAATGGGCCTTTTACCTGAGCCGGCCGGTCTTTATTTTCTTTCCATTTTTACTTGCCTGTTCTCCAGCTGAGAGAGCTGGGTTCCCTCTCTTAGTTTCCTTCCCAGGCAAATGATCTGGAATATTTCGTACACTTGGCAGCCAATGGCAGACCTGATGTGCTCGGTTTTGCTAAATTAATTCAAGCATCTTCCGGGTTACATTTGTCGTCTGGTTTTTTTCTTTTGGCTGATGTAGGAGTACATAACGCTCATTCGCAGCTTGCGAAGCCCGTCATAAAGATAATTTTGGCCCAGCTTTCAACTTTCTTTCGTGCTCGGTCCTTTTGATCACACTGAAGGACTCAACCTCCTGATTGATGAGCTTTAAGTAGCTCAAGATTTTTGATTATTTTTTTTTTAAAGGAATAGCTTTATGCTGATAGAATTTCTTTTAGGGAACTCCTTTTACACAACAGCCCGGACTTTTGCCTTCTCATATGGGTCTGAGATTTGGGGCTCTCTTTAATCTAGCTGTTCATTCCGAGGCACTTCAAGTCAGCAGCCATCCTACTCTCCAGCTAGTACAGTTAAAAGGGAAAGAAATTCTCAGTTTTTATATTTCCACTTTGAACGAAAGTTTTGTGGGTTAAGTACCGAATTTGGTTTCATTCCTTTAAAAATACGGACGCTAGAGCATGTTACGATACACGCTAATGTAAATACAGAAATTAAAATATATAAATATAAATATATATATATATATATATATATGCATACATAAACAGCTTTTAAATGCATAAACAATCATATTTTGTGCTTCTCCGATAAAATAATATGAAAGTTCTCAATATCAGGTCATGGCACTGTTCAAGACTAGGGAAGTAGGTTACATGATGACCAGACCTGTAAGGGAGGGGGGCCATTGAAGGATGCCAGTGTTTCTTCTATCAGGGAAGGTAAGTAGAAATACTGAGAAATCCTGATGAGAATCTTCTAGCCCCTTCTCGTAAGTTCCACGAAGTTATGTCAGTAAATAAGCATATTTAACTTATTTGTACATATTAATTAATCTATTTGCTGTAAGTAATTTACAATTCATATTTTTTATATTTTTATTTATTTGTTATTAATGGCAGTATGTTGTGTTGCAATTATTTTTATAATAATATGAATTTATATTTATTTTTGTTCTGTTATTATTATTGACTGTATACACCATGATAAATTCCTTTACCAATATTAACATGAAGGTTAATGCACCCAAAACTTTGAAAGAAAAAAAAAAAAAAAAGAAACTTTATTTTTGCTAAGCTTTGTGATGCTAAACTCTGAATATCATCACTGGGAAAGTTTACAAAGTAGCTGTTGATTCACAATCTACACTCTTACATCATGTCATCTAGTACCGACAAAAAATATTCTTTCATTACGTCTTGGTTGTAATCATGAGTTCTGTTAAGTAACATCTATGGAGGAATGACCCTGCAGCTTGAGTTTGTAATTTGGCCTTATTCAATTTTAAGTTATGGTTTTCACTTTTCAACAACACTTCCTTCGAGAGATTTTCAAAGGGTTCCATGTTTGATGGTACTGCATCACCCACCAAGTCGGTTTGTCATGGGAATATAAAGTCTTTGGCTTTACCTGCTGTCTAATATATGCTTGGAATCTGCACTCTGACCTGTGTACTTATAATTAGTAATTTCATTTTACTTCTGGAATAAAATATTTTATGTATTTTCTACCTGAAAGGGAAATCCCTAAAAAGTGAACTTTGCCGGTTCCTAATAATACATATATTTTAAAGTATGCAAGCCCCTATCATAATTTTAATTTGGATTTGCAACCTTAATAGAACACAAATCTTAAATCAAATTTGAGCTAAAATGTATATAAATTGATGAACAATCTAGTAGTTCCTATTAATTCTATCAATTACCAATTAGTTATGCTGAATATATATATCCAAGTATTGTTATAATTTTTATATATTAAGAATTAGGTTAAATTATTATCTCATTTTTGCTGTGTACTTTGTATGTTGTTGCCAGCCACTCTTATCTCATTTCCCAGAAGATACCCTCTACCTCTTACCTTTTCCTCCAACCTCTTCCTGAGCTTGCATCCTTCAGATCTTGGTCCAAAAAAAATCTGAGTTTTTGATAGCGTTAAAAACATTTTTTTGAAAAAAATATAGTTAGCAGAAAATTTTTGTTATTTTAGTTCTAGAAGAAATAGTGACTTTTTTTTTTCCCCCAACATGGTTTTATTATATGTGTATAACACTACTGGTACTACAAATATATTATACAGATAATTTAATAAGTATTTAAAATAATTAAAAACTTATTTCAAAATTTAATATTCTTTGAAAAACATAAATAGTTTTAATAATCCAAACAGGTTCATTTTCAAAAAGTTGATAGCATATTAGGAATGGCAAAATATTTATAATTTAAACTTTTGTTTTGACCACACTGCTTATTTAATAAGATTTTATTATAAATACTATCTTTGTTTGGAAAGGCGATATTTAGATTAATAAGTAAAATAGCATGGGTTTAGATTCTTATTGGGAGATGGGTTAAATTAGATGAAATTTGTTAACCCACCAAGCTTTTAGTTTTCTTTGTTAGACAGATTTATTGATTTAGATTACACAATCTTTATTAGTGTCTCAATAAAACATATAAAAGATAAGTAACATAAAACCGTAAATGATATATATTTATACAAAGAAAGTAACAAAATGTTTAATTCAATAAAATAAAATAAAAATTTTATTGTTCTATTAAAATTTCCATTATGCTTGAGAATATATATGTTACATATTTCTCCACAATTTCAAAAAACATTAAGAAAAAAAAAACTTTATTTGAAAAGTACACATTTACTGAGGGCTATAAATAAAAAAAGATTTTATACCACTAAACTCAAGGGTAAACCATTCTATTTTATATAAGCCTTTAGAAGATAAGTTTTTACCCAGTTTGATTTATCAGTAATATTTTATCTCTCCTGTCTGTAAGAGGCTTTTAGAAGAATCTTAATTAAGGTAAGTAATTTTAATCTAAAATATTAAATATCTAGTTAAACTAATTATATTAAACAATATTTTCTCATTCCTCTTAAGTAGAATATATTTTCAAACTTTTTAAATATATTGCTATGTGAAAAACAAAGTATAGGTTAAATAAATAAATATTCAATAATGTGCCAAAGAGAATTGTTAATTCAACACTTTCTTCAAATAACTTGGTCCATTAATAGATTACAATAATTTTAAACAGGATCAAATTACTAAGGTAGAAATAATGTTGATTCCAAACAAAGAGTATAAATTTGAGAAAATCCAGGTTTAATTCAGTGAGAGTTTGAATAAGTACTTCCCATCATACAGTCTTAAGACAAAGTTTTATGTCCCTCCGAAGGACTGTGATAGGGGTTTCTTTCATAAATAATAAATGACCTCCTCTGAATAACTGCATTGTAACTGATTTTTTAATTTAAAAAAATGTAATATAG
Organism: Oncopeltus fasciatus; assembly: GCA_000696205.2. Lineage (NCBI taxonomy): Eukaryota > Metazoa > Arthropoda > Insecta > Hemiptera > Lygaeidae > Oncopeltus > Oncopeltus fasciatus. The sequence continues at coordinate 117,066 of KZ809186.1, read as the reverse complement.
ATTTATTTTCTTAGGTTAAATTACAAGTTCATAATGACATATTAGTAAGTAATTTTAGTAGTTTTTTTTTTTTTTTTTTTCAACAAATTTAATAATTTTATTTTTCTGGGGCTGGGGATGTCAAGCATGTTAACTCCTCACTTGGACCCGTTTTGTACAATACAATTTTTTACATATTAACAATTTTATATACATATGTACATATGTGTGTTTGTGTGTGGGGGAGTACACGCCGTGTATGTGTAATTGTAAATATATAAGAATTGTACATAAGGGGTACAGGTTAGGGTTCAAGACTATGACAAAATTAAACTTACAAATTGATAAAATATTAAAGCTTGTCAAAATGTATTGTATGATAAATGTGGCTGTGATGATGATTATCATTCAAATCAAGTTGCAAAATTTAAGTGCATGTTGATAAGCATTTGACAAAAATAAAATATTAAATTATATCCAGTTCAACATGTCAGAGACAAAATTACACATGGTATAAATATGGCATTAAATGGAAATTATAAAGTGTTAGTTTATTCCTTTGTCACCGATAACCACATCACTACTATAATTAATAAAACAGCCAGTATTTCTTATAATTAAAACAATTATATTTTAAAGATGTAGTAATATAATTATTTAAAGTGTGTGTGTGTTTCAAAAATATATATTTTGTTTATTTCATGACTTTTTCTTAATCTATGACTTTATCTTAGTAACAACTATAAATAAGTAGAATTACCTTTGAACCATGAGATGCTGGCAGTTCCTTTCTCCTAATAAGGGCTACATCACCTGAAAACAGGGTTGATGCTTGGAATATAGAATGGCACAATATGCACATATTAAGATCAGGTAATAAAATTAAGACATTAAAAAACTCTCATACCTTCTATTCTCCGTCTTCATTGGTTTCTGCAAAACATCTTCCAATGAAACCAATGAAGAGGAGAAAAGAAGGTATGAGAGTTCTATATTCATTGGTGGTAGAAATAACCCTTTAGATCATTTACATTAAAAAACACTATATTGACTCAGTGATGTTGTGGGGGTAATTTTATGAATAATAAATAGCTCTAAAAAAAATATATGTTTTTAATATTCAAAGTTAATGTATTTCTGTCCAAATAATTTTTGAAATAAAGATTACAACACAACACACAGAAACATCGCCATTTTTTACTGTGAACCCATTTAACGTTTTCTCTAATAAAGAGAACATGGAGACCACAGAAACCCCACGAATACCAAAGCCCCCTCCAATATTTGTAAAAAACATAGCGAACTTCGGCCTGATGTGTAGACAGTTGGATGAGAAAGTAGGCCGAGGGAAATACACATGTATCAGTCGAAAGACAGATACAAAAATAATCCCGGACTCATCAGATACGTATAGGGAGATAGTACGCTATCTGAAATCGGTAAGCGCCCAGTTCCATACTTACCAACTACAGGAAAAACGGACTTTACGAGTCGTCATTAGAAATCTCCACCACACAACACCGATCGAAGACATTAGGGAAGAACTAACTGACTTAGGGTTCGTAGTTAA
>KZ809186.1:81373-103898 GCA_000696205.2 Oncopeltus fasciatus | reverse complement strand
AGCACTCTATATTTATAATATGAGTTAAGCAAAGTTAATAAATATAGAGTTATTGCCACACAATATATATATATATATATATATATATATATATATATATATATGTATGTATATATATATTACCATAAAACTGCGGTAGAAGAGGCCTCCTCTTCTGCCAAAAGTTTGGACAAACCAAAACCTATAGTGGAAACCACACCCAATGTAAGAGGTGCGGGGAAATACACTTGGGTACACACTGTCAACGTAATATTAAGTGCCACAACTGCCAGGGAGATCTGGTCTCAGCCGGGATGAAATGCCCTGCCCGACTTAAACTCATAGAAGATAACAAAGAAAAAATATTAAAAAACGCAAATATTACAACCTCCCCTCCCCCCAGGACAAGGCCAGAAAACTTCTCACAGCTCCCAGAATCAAGGACGATGAAGGGATCTATGAGGGTCTTCCAGCCAGCGCCAGAAACAGTCACTGCAGCAGAGGAAATCCCTCCAGCCTGGGTCACGCACTTCATGGAACAATAACAACCCTAATCTCGACAGTGCAGCTCCAGCTCCAAACACTTGTAAACAGCTCCCGCAGCAGTGAGAAACCTATATGTAATTAGTCATAAGTTAGTTTTAAGTTTAATAAATCGCCTCCCTGGTGCGTTGGTACCTTGCATTGGCTGGGACTGGCTCTGCCAATCGCAGTGCGTCCCACTACCTCGCACCCTTCCACCACCTGCAAATGCAGACAGGCTAAAACATAACATATATATATATATATATATATATATGGTAGAAAAAGGCTTAAGTTATTATAAAGTTATACTTTGCTAATAATTGGAATGTCTTATTCCTAATATGAAATTTCATAATGCTAAAAACAATAGTGATATATTTAGTCAATAAATCTATTTATCCCTCAAAAACCACTTTTATAAGCAAAAATTCAAAGGAATGAAGCTATTAAGATTATTCTCCTAACAATTTAAAAGAATTATAGAGTTTCTATGAGGAAGTGGAGGAGAGATAAGATGGCAAGAGTAAGAAAAAAATCACTCGGGTCAAGTAAACAGGAAAGGGAATAAGATAAGGAAAAAAGCTGGAAACAAGGCCAAAGAGGATTTAAAACAAATATGAAAAAAACTTCCAGGAGAACATTAACAAGTTCTGAACAGCAAAAGGCCTAAGAGAGTAGAAAGAAAAGCTTATGAAAAGCATAAAGGCTAAGAATGGCCACCCTGAGTCCAGGAATCGACTGAAGGGGGTGACAGAAAGCAGAGGAGTTTCTGTCACCCGACATGGATGACGTTTGACAGGAATAAGAGATCATTATTTTGACAAATATGAGGCTGTAAAAGGCTGCAGGAATTGAGATTTCTCCAGAATTAGTGAGGTGGTCCAGAGTTTTAAAAAACATCTTCTTCGATAAAATATAGCATGATAAGAGAATCAGAAATGAGTGAGATAGAACCTTATTATTCCAATTTAAAGAAAGGAACCTCAATTTTGTGTGAAAATTATCAGCCAATTTTCCTCATCTCTAAGTTTATAACAACTACACAAGAATTATGAAGCAGCATCTGAGAGGTTATGTGAATGCATGTAGCACAGAAAAAGCAGCATTTTGGATTTACATGCCAACTCAAGATCACCCAGATCCTCCTCCAATGGTTACCTGTGGAAACCTGGGATTAAAAAAAATACATTCTACATACTTTGAGGAAACAAATGTTATTTACAACAGTATAACAATTGTTGTTTGTAACCAATAAGAACTGAATTTGAATTAGCAATTGTGAACAGACCCTACTATTCAAGGGATGTCCAGAAAGTAAGTGCACTAAATTTTGGTAGGCTATAAAATTTTTATTTTAACAAAAAATGTTCTGTAGTACATATCTAAGCTATTTTTTGACATAGACACCATTCCTTTCAATGCAAGCCATGTACTGGGGTATCAATTTTTTGATGCTCTCCTCGAAGTAGAATCATGACAATCTCTTCGCCCACTACTCCACCTCCTCGTCGGTTGAAAACCTTTTTCCACCATGTACAGCTTCAGGGAGGTAAAGAGGTAGTAATCAGACGGTGCTAGGTCAGAGGAATGCTTGGGATGGTCCAGGACCAGGTTGGTGGTTTAGCTGTTTTGGGACCCAACTTACTGACAGTTTCTGTCATGATTTCGTGTACCGGAGATCTGGAGATTTATGGAAATATTGCAGAAAGTTCATCCACAGTCAATCTACGATCATCATGGATCCTATTTTCGATTTTTTCCAAAATTTTGTCAGTCACAATTAAAGGTCTTCCGCTCCTCTGATAATTATGCACAGATGTACGACTGTTTTTAAACTCACGACACCACTTGAACACACTTGTACGATTCATAGCTTTATCACCATATGCAGTTTTTACCTCATTACAAACCTCAACCAGAGTTAATCCCTTCCAAACAAGATAATGGATAACACTACGTATTTCACAATTGGCAGGAGATTGGATTGGCATTTCTCACTAAACATGTTGCTGCATCTACAATTCTCAACGTACTGACCTTGATGAGGTCTTGTTGTGGAGGGGAGAAATCACGCTATACAGTAGTGCAGCCAACATGTGGAAAAACAATTCTCTACCACTGTGACAGAATCAGTAAACTTACTTTCTGGACATGCCTCATAGTAGGATCAGTGAAGATGTATAAAAAAATTTCAAAAGCCATGTCATGGTCTCAACCTGAACAGCTTAATTTCCTTATAGGAAATCTGACAAAAGTTATTAAATTATTTATTAAATTTAAATATATACTGCTTCGCTCTTAATTATCGAGCTTGGATATGGTTGGTGATTTATTAAAAAATTCAGTTACTCTCTCCTTCTATTCATTGGAAGATATGTGTTTGTGGATTCCCAGATGATTCATTTTTAACTTGTTTCATCTCTATTACCATATCTCTCTTTCTTTCTCCCTCTCTCGCTATTCCTCCTTCGTTTCTCCTACCCTCCTGACGGCAAATAAGATCCCTGGAATTAGAGGATTTCAGCAGAGGGGGCCCATGAATGAAACAACAGCCTGCTTACGAAAGTACTATCGACCTCACTATAATTAGTCTTATTACAAGTAAATGCTTTCCGCTATTTAACTTTTTAAAACTCCTGAAAAGGGATGCTCTCTCTCTCTCTCTCACCCCCTAGAACGTTGTTGTCGGCCCCGGTGGGAGGGGGTGAATATTTCATTAATCGTTAGTTATTTTCCCTTAGCCCACTACCCCCCCGGTGGTAGTAGCCGTCAGAAAACGCCCGCTGACTGTTTCATCAGGCTCATTATAGTTAAATTGAATTGGAGTTACGCAGACCTCAAAGTCGCGACACCTCGCCCCCCGACCCCTCTTTAATGCTGTAAGACTGGCCTATATTTTGAAAATTTCCGTTTACCGGTGATGGCGCCTTTTATATTATGTAAAGGGCTAATTTCGCTTTTCTCTTACCAAGTTAACTTCACTTGGTAATTTCAACAAAAAGTTCTCTAGGAACATTTCGTCAACTAAGGAAATAATGTTGTNAAATATAAACTAATAAAATACAAGAATTGAAAATAAAATAAAACAAATTTTGAGATTTAAAGACCTCATAAAATGGTATTATCCCACTTCAAATCAAGTAAAAGGCTTCATAATGAATTTTATTATTAATAAATAACCATTAATTAATGAAATTACCTCAACTTACCCATAAAAAATATAATCGACCATAACCCAGCCATCCTGATATGTTGTTACCCCTCGCTTTTCACTTGGCCTCAAATCATAAACTGATGATAAGTTAAGAGGATGTGAAATTGTATACCTAGAACAAAAAAAAAAAATTCTTTAAACAAGCAGTAATATTTACCATTAAGCAGTAATAGTGAAAATAATAAAAAAATAAAAGTTTAATACAATATATTTTCTTATTAATTATTACATAATNAAGAAAATAATTAGATGAATAAAATTAATGTTCGAGACAGAATCCTCAGACATAATTAAGAATTTAATAAATAAAACAAACATAATATTGAAACGTGAAAACAAAGTTATTTCAAGAAATCAATTATTTTTTAGGATAAAAAAGAAAAAACATAAAACAAGCATAAAAATAACATAATATATTGCATAAGTAGTATAGTATTTTTCCTATTGTTAAATAAATTTATTTGTTTCCACTTTAAAATAGTTTTTTTTTTCTTTTTTCAATATCGCAAACAAGGTGCTTGTGGCTTGCATCTGAACTCTGTTTTAATTAAACAATTAAATAATACATTTATATTCTCTAAACTAAACTTTGACACTCATTGAACACAATAAACTCAATAAAAATTCTATAGAACAGAAATCAAAGATTATTATTAGCTGAATACATTGATGTAAATATAATTATAATTGAAAATGTTTGAACTAAATTTTTCCCTACTTTATTATTAAATAGAATATAAGTGTAATTAAAACACATTTTAAATATTAAATAATATTTCATAACGATATTATGTGCATTTACAAACAAAAATGGGTATAATAATTTGTTCATGGCATATTCTTAGTTGAAAAACCTAAAGGATTGATCATCCAGTAGGCAACAATTTTTAAAAAAAATTTAAAACAATGAAAATGAAGCTGAACTATTTTTTTTTATTTAAAATTTTAATCATTTGTCTTATAAATATAAAAATCTCTTTGAGTATGAAACACATATTTAGGAATATTAAAATTTATATACTCTCCAAATATGACAAAAAAGAGCTGTATGATAACAGTGACTCAATACATCATTTAAAAGAGTTGCTGCACTAAAAAAAAAAAAAAAAAAAAAAAATACCCTTACTTTAACAAGATAGCACAAAGTTATAATTAGCTATGATAATATTTTTAGAAGAGGATCATTAATTTTTCTTGTTTTTGCTGACTTATACAATGCCAAATTTCAAATTTATTTTACTATATCAAATTTGTGAGTACAGAAAGAATTAGAAAATGTCACAAAGAATAACAAATATTTCAAATTGGTAATTACTTACATACTTATAAGATATTTTTTTTCAAACAAAAGTAAAATTTTTGATTAGGTAATGGTTTTTTAAAATAGATTTGAAATCTATTTGTAATTAAAATAACATAATCAAAATTTTTAAAGGAATTACAATGCACTATTTAGTTAAATAACTTACAAAAATGTATTATAAATGATAAAACTTCAAGTCAAATAATAATAAATTAAATTTAAAAAAAATTATTGGCCCACAAAAACAACTACCTCTTAAAATATTAAAAATGGGAATCCCTTAACTTACTTACTTCCATGGTGTAACACCTTAAGGAGTGTTCTCTTGAAACTTAGTTTACCAGTTTTCCCAATTGGCTGTTGCTGCTCCCTAGTTTAGAACCAAGGTGGTAAACACCATCCACGTATCATAGTCAGGGTATTTTCACTTTCTGGAGGTATGACTTTCTTATGCCTGGATATCCTGATATTCAGTGGTAAATTATCTAGTGGCCTTCTGGCTTTATGTATTACAGTTCAAAAGAGCCATCCAACTCTACCTTGATAATTCTAACAATATGAGAATTTTTGTGTAGTTCACCAAATTTACATTAATTTAATTACATTAAAGTTCAAATGGATAGTTTTTGACAGTGGAGATTTTTAGAGGAGAATGTAAGCTGAAACATTGGCAAATAATAAAAAATACACTTCTTTAAATTGTATTTTTTTTTTAATCAACTTTGATCGAATCCCAACAAATTCTCTACTTTTAATTATATTAAGTTGCACTGGATCCTCCCAGTCTCATTACTTTACACAGGTCTCCTAGTATTTTCCTCAGAATTTGCAACTGAAATTGAAGGATATTTCTTGTACTACATGTTTCTTGTAAATGTTCAATATTCAGAGCCTTAAGTCAGTTCAGGTCTAGCTTAAGTTCTGTGTATAATAAATTTTATATCTCTATTTTTTAAATGCTTTTTGAGAGAGCAAAGTAGCATTTGCCTCCTCTGAATTTCTGCTTGAATACAATTATTTCCCACAAGATAGATACAACCCACACAAAGCTGTCTGCCCTGATTTCTATTTGCAAGGATCTTAAGTAGGCTTGAAGTTGGTTTAATGTTTTATCTATAGCCAACTTTAGTTGTTGTCTCAGTTGGAACACCTAACTTCCTTACAGCACACTCCAGAGACAGATTAAAAAGTAGATGTACTAGTCCTACTTTAGCCCTTAATGCATGTTGAATCATTCAGAAGTGTCACATTGAATTTGGATCATACACTGTACTTCCTTCATATTAGCTTTGATTAGGAGTACAACTTTTGTTGGAATCTCCAACTAAAGCAAACTCTGTTACAGTTCATCTCTTGAATGTGATCATGTGTAATCTTTCATACTCTTCCTGGATGTCAATAAATCAGTGGTACATTTCTATATCATGTTCTCTAACTTCCTGTAAAATTTCTCTAACCAAGGAAAAATTTTGGTCAGTTGAAGAGCTGCCTCTCAGGGCAAGCTGAAGCTCACCTGGTAGAGCCTCATTGAAAGTAGTTTACTTTCACAGGATAATAGTGAGATGCCATCCTAATTATGATATTCAAGTGCAAGACACTTCAAAGTATTAGGCTTAGTATAATTATGTACTAGCAAGGAGAGTTATCATCAGTCTTTTAGATATCTAAGAATATTACATGTTTTTGAGTAGTTGGATAGCTACTAGAACATCTAAATCTAGTTTTTCAGTTCACCTATTGGAATCTCTTATCTCTTTCCTTTTCTCCTCTTGCCCCATAATTCTGGAGAGTATTGGAATAGGTTTGCAGTAGCCCAATTACAAGCATCATGTAAGAGACCAGATTGTCCTTTACATCTCTTGAGGCATTCAGTCGAGGCTTCATTGCAACTTTAAAGATTCTAAATCTTTTTAAGGCCCTCTTGCTCAAATTTACATTTTTTCCTTTCATTTAGGAACTTTTTCTTCTTCCACTAAGCCCATGTACTCATCCATTGATCCTCTGGTATTTTTGAATCTTGGACCTAAAACTACATTCTTTATGCCAATGGTACACACACATACACATGGCACACTTCAATATACAATATTAGAATATTGCATAATTTTAAATTATATTAAGTTGCACTGGATCCTCCCAGTCTCATTACTTTACACAGGTCTCCTAGTATTTTCCTCAGAATTTGCAACTTAAATTGAAGGATATTTCTTGCACTACATGTTTCTTGTAAATGTTCAATATTCAGAGCCTTAAGTCAGTTCAGGTCTAGCCTAAGTTCTGTGTATAATAAATTTTATATCTCTATTTTTTAAATGCTTTTTGAGAGAGCAAAGTAGCATTTGCCTCCTCTGAATTTCTGCTTGAATACAATTATTTCCCACAAGATAGATTCAACCCACACAAAGCTGTCTGCCCTGATTTCTATTTGCAAGGATCTTAAGTAGGCTTGAAGTTGGTTTAATGTTTTATCTATAGCCAACTTTAGTTGTTGTCTCAGTTGGAACACCTAACTTCCTTACAGCACACTCCAGAGCCAGATTAAAAAGTATAGCAACTATAGATAGTTGGTGAAGTCCTTTGATTATGTTAACCTGCAAGGCGCTAAATTCTTTGCTTAGTTCAATTCTTTCAATTTATACAAACTAAATCTGGTGTGCCTAAAAAAAATATTTTTACTTCAACTGTTGGGGGGGGGGGGGGGGGTATGTATGCTTAGGAAGCTGATATTATGGAATATGTATTATGGAAAGCATTTTTGTCCCAAATATATCAAATTCTAGGCTTAAAATATATTGCAGTTGGACATTCTTATGATGATTACAAAGTCAATAAAAAGTATGAAATACTTGCCATCACAGCTGTAACAGAGGGTCAAAAGAATTCCTATCATCCCATCTCACTTCTTGGATTGCGGTTAGGTCAGTATTGTATGAGTATAGTTGAGACAGGAGCTGATTAAGCCTTTTTCATTTAACAATTCAAGTTTTTCTTTGCACAAATTTTGTGATAAGAAAACTGTGAAAAGTGTGAAGGGGACTTCAATTATTACAACCCTATTGACAACCTTCACTCTCAGCAATAAATGATGACTATTATTTTAAGTTTTTTTTTTTTTTTCCCCATGATTTTTAAATGCAGAATGAGGTCTTCCCAACATTGTCACCCATCCAAAAGGTCTAACCACACCCAACAGTGCTTAACTTCTCATTAGTTTAAGTGAAATCAGCGAATTCACTTCATCCACTTACAAAAAAAAAAAAAAAAAAATTTACCTGATTCTATTTCCCTGGTTCAAACAAATCCAACAACTCCTCCATGTAATAATCTTACTTATTAAATATAATTACAAATTTAACAATAGAATGTCTAATTTGAGCAACTATTGCAATAAAAATTGTAATACCTTGATTATATTTTTAATAACAGTAACAAACCTTTATTTCATTTTCAAGATGAACAGATCCTGGAGAGATTCCTAGAAAAGAAGGAAGTGGTTTGTACTGACTGGTAAGTTGTCCTTCCATGAGAAATTTAATAAGAGGACTCTCAGGATCACTGTTGAAGTCACCCATCAAAAGAATCCGAGACACTTTATGATTCCTAAAATGAAAAGTATATTATAATTAAAAATAATTTATTTCACAAACTAGTAAGGTATGTTTAACAGCTTTTATGTACATGGGTAGGGGAAAAAGTAATTACATTTTTTTAAATAATTTTTCAAAGCAAATTTATTTGTATAAAAATCAAACTAAATGACATTGTACTGTTTCAATCTTGCCACTTTTCTGGTATAACCATTATTTCATCATTGTATAAATTTATGAAAAATTGAGAAAATTGATTTGCACAAGATTCTTTTGATGGGCAAGATCCATGATATACAGAATATGCATCAAAACTTTTTGGCCAAGCTCTCTACATTTTTGACAATCCACTAAAGATGTGTGGTTCTAGTATTGATTTGATAGCATATGACACATCCTAGTGATCAATTCTGGCTCATGATGAATGTTTTCTTTACAATCCCAAGGAAACACTCATCATCACTTTCCTTATCACGAATACAGGCTTTGCGACTATTTGTAAAGCTTGCCTGAACTTTTATCATGAACGTTTTCTTACATTATTGTCAACTGTGATCCATTTAATTTTCATCACTTGTTAAAAAAAAAAAAAGTTTAAGAAAAATTATTCATAACTATTTATACTTGATATTTAGTTCTTGAATGATTCACTAACATATTTCATATTTTTTGAAGTTTTGAAAGGGATGTAATGAATTATTTTTACTGCAATAATAAACTGATTAAACTAAAAATAAAACAAGTACTGACTTTGTAAACTTAGTTGATATAACTATTTCACAAAATCTTTATAAACCAATTAAACAATATTCATAATTAATAAAATTTTTAAATTGACTCACCTGCTTATTCTATGAAGCTCTGCTAAAAAAATCTGCATTTGTGCTAGACGAACCTCTGTTCTTTTAGGATTGTATAATAAATGAGTATTGGCTACAATAAATTCTTTGTCCCCTTTCTCAAATTTGGCTATAAGACCAACATTGTCTCGGCTCTCAAGTTCCACTACACCTGTAAATGTAAACTGCTTTGAGATTTTGAACTCAAGAAAGTGCCCTCTTAAATATGGTCAAAAGTGTATGAAAACAATGTAGAGAACTCAAGATAACCATATGAGATATATAACCTTTTACCTGTTACTTTTAAAAACTGTCACAGTGTTCTACTGTGAATTATGTTAACTTATTGTTTATTTTGATAATTATACATTCTTCACAAAATATCAGTGTTCTTTTGAACTATGTTATTTAATTTAATAATCCTATATAAAATATAAAACTGATTTAACTCCAGTTCCTCAAGTGACAATAGCCTGAGATTATAGAAGATACTAACACCAGTAACATGATATGTGATAAGAGTACAGTATTCTCACACCATGTTATTGCTAGTACTAATAATACAATAGTTTTGTTTGGAAACAAATAAAAAATTATATTATTTACGTTAAATAACTAACGTTTAGTTAATTGAATTACTATTGTAATTATGTAATTATCTGGGCAAGGCAACTCTTAAACAGTGTGAGTGAGATTATTGATTGATTAAGGACTAAAATGGCTACTTTTAAAATCTATAATCATTATATAAAATTCAAAGCCTAAAGTCATAATATATCAATGCTTTTTCAAATAGTCAGTTTTTATAAACCGTATAATCCTAAAATTTAACAAGTTAATATCTTAAATAAAAATAAAAATTATACTCAGCCAATAATATAATGAAATTTACCCTGATGTTATTTATGTTATTTAGAAGGATAGTCCAAATCAACATTGTTTCTCTACATAAACTTGTAGATTACATTTACAAGAAATTATGACAAACTTTCAAGCATCTAAAGTTGTTATGTTAATATATCTTAACATACATGGCATATTTAAAAAACCATAATCCAACAAACACTAATCTTTCAAACTTAAATTTAATCAAAAACCCACTATTAGTATATCAAAAATATACACACCAGAATAAATAAAATAAATTATCAAGCACCAATTACATAAAAATGAAAAAAAAAAAATCTGTCAAGCATAAACTTCATAAACTAAACGAATTCCTCTGCATCGTAATTTAAGTATAGTAGTAGAACTTTTAAAAACATGTAAATCCCCACTCTTATTTTCCCAATATTGCCATTTTGAACTAATTTTTTTTTTTTCCATTTAAGAGTGGCATGACAAATTTCATTAGGAAAACTAATTAAGTTTCTAGGTCACAAAATAAAATTTAGGGTTCAGCTAAACTCCCTCTCTTAATTGGTCAATTTTTTTTTTTGTGTAACTCCTAAAATATTTCAATTATCAATAAACAAATCAGATTAGAGTTGTACTGTTTTAAATTAATTAAGCCTCCTTCATCAATACATTTTTAAATCACACTTGAAAATACAGGTAATCCCCCACTTCTATTGTAGCCTTTTAAAGCTACATGCCAAATTTTATTAGGAAAACTGATTACAGTCTCCTGTAGAAGATTGCAAGACACAAAAAGAAATATGTTCTTGGTCAATGCTATGACTTTTGAAAAATTCCAACAAGCAAAGGCACAGTAAAGACTGGTCCCACATAGGGGAAGGAAATAATCGGATCCATTAAAAATATATATTTTGATATTATGAATGGATTCAATATATAGCNGTTGTTTTATTTTTTAAATATTTTTTTTCACTGCATTGTAATTCTGTAAACATCTCTGAAGGTGGCTCCCAATGTAGCGAATAAAAAACTTGGAATTTGGTTTAATTAATATAAAAATTGAAGGAACACTTTAACTCATTTATATGTATGTAAAGAAAATGAATCATACGCGGCTGCTATATATATTAATCAAGAACAGGTGGGATGGAGAGTACAGTGTACACTGTACACAAAAAGAAAAAAGTCACAAAGAGTAAAATTTTCAGGGATCTCGTCAGTGAGGAGTGAAGAGTCTCTCTGAAAGTGCTGCGGAAAGGACTCAAAGGAAGGTGAAGGCAATTGGGTTTTCCCTAATCCTCCTATTGTTGGCAATTGGTGCCAGGTCTTAAAGTGGCTTTGATCATGTGGATATAGGCACACTCTCTCGTCTTCAGTTGCAAATCTAAAGCCGTATCAGGAAGTTGTTCAATCACTTGAACTTGGAAAACGCCATTAAAACTCATTTTATATATATATGAAATCCGTCGAGGGAAATTAGATGACAACCACATCTAAACACGAAAAATTGTCAATATAGGTTCCTGTTAGAGATACAAAATTTATAAAACATAATATGTGTAAAATTTAATTTTAGAACAATTTCACAAATATGCATATTAAGGAATATAATTAAGAAAATAATTTGGAGTTTTAAGTGGGTTGCCTTATTTTTATAATATAGAAACCAGACTTGTTATTTACACTTTTCACTGCAAACTCTTGAAAATAATTCAATTTTGGTACAAATCCAGTGAGGCAGAGGGGGAGGAGCTTAAAGAAGGATCAAAATTTAGAATTGCAGTATTTCAAAAAAAGTGGTACCATACTATAAGTACATCTCGAAACCTGTGGAAGAGAAAGAGGCAGTCAGAATCTATTAGGATCATTGTTTGCTGAATGATAGAGCTGTAGTGCATAATGAGGCGAATGTGCTCATCCTGAATTTTAAAGACAAAAATACTGAAATAGTTGAAGTAGGGATACCCTTAGATGATAATCAAGGAGAAACTGCCACAGAAAAAAAATCAGGAAGTACCAGGAGCTTGCAATAGAATTAAAAGATCAGTACAAGCTAAATTCAATGAGGGAGCACTCTTTCATTTTGTCAGTGAAATGGCTGGAGCCTGTGGAAACAGTTGATATGCTGAAGAAAATTGATATCCAGATAAAGGTAATTTAGGAGATGCAAAAGTCGGCTAGACATGACTAGAATTATCAAATGAATGTGCAGCAATAGGAAATTTTTTTAATATTAATGGGTTGGTAGATTTTATAATACCCGCAATGGGAGGTAAAGGATGCCCCCCATTAATTATTTAAAAAAAATAATAATAGGGATTCTGAGAGAGGAAGAATTAGAAGAAAATGAGTTTAGGTTGCTTCTGAAGAAAAAGAAGATAAATAAAAGAAGGCGGATAAATGAAGGGAGATCCAGAAAGTGGAGTTATAGTAATGCTATAACTTGAAAGGAACACTCAAAGAATGTGGATTTGTAGCAAGGGAAAAGAGGTCAGAAGGAAGGGATCTGGTATGGAAGGTAGGGTTGTCAAGAGATGGTTTGGAGGAAGAAATCATCAAGGAAATAGAGATGCCAGTAAGAAGAGAATAGCCAGTTTAATTGAGAATAGCAACTAATGGAGTCTGAACACAAACCAAACAGTTCATGATGCGCTTCTGTCTTGCATCCAAATCCCTAGAGAGACAATCATAAACCACACCCAAAGTCAAAATGCAGCAGGAATTCCAAGAAAGGGATTGTTTAAAAATGAGTCCCAAGTTATGGCAGGAGTGTGGAATGGGGGTGCTGCTAACGATCAAGGAAGGGTGTGCGGGGAGGAAATTTAGAAGTCTGTACGAGCTGATAACTACTTCCTGATACTTCTTAGCTTTTAGAAGTAATTTATTTTGTGCTGCAAAATTCTGGATGCCCCCAAGTCAACCTGTATCCTTAAGAGTGCAATGGGGAGAACAGAAAGGAAAAAGAAGTAGTATATTTGGAAGTCATCTGCATAAAAATAAGAGGAGCAATGATGAGCTCTAAGTAACACCAGACAACAATGGGAATAGAGTAGCTGGCGACAATAGAAATTGAGTAGATTTGGTACAAGGACAGATTGAGGGAGTTCCACCATGAGCTCGTCCATCAGGATGGTCTGTCCTACATTTGTGGTAGCCCGTAATTTTAATTATTTTGTTTAGTTAGTCTACTATGTCTATGTTTTGTCATTAAGTACTGGTTTGGGTTTGTCAGTATGTGTCTGAATGCCATTAGCATTGCAAAGAAGGTTGGAAAAGGATTTTTTTGGGATGGGGAACCATGGTGTCGAAGGAAGTTGGAAGGGTTATTTTGGTGACAAAGGTAGTCATGAGAGATAGGTGCAAAAAGTGGTGTGATGAGGGAATGCAATTCTGAAAAGAAGTAGTGAAGTAAGGTGTGGATCTGAGGAATTAAAGAGAAAATTTGTATTGAAATCATTGGCTATGACCAATGACCAATAATGTATGGAGGGGAGTAGATAACCGCATAGAGGTGTTGTTTGCAACATAGAATTTCAGCAACTCTGTATGGAAGCTGAAGGCAAGGGATTTTTTTATGGATTTTCTTAGTAAGTCCACAAGCAGTTTATATCAACCTTGACTTTTTCAGAGGTATGATATACTAAAAACCTTTGGGTCCCGTGTTTTTAGGTATAAAAGTTATTATTACATTTAACATTTGCACTGAAATGTGACCACAAACCTTCCTTGGAGATCTCTTCAGATATCCCTATCACCCTGATGATGACTTACAAGTTAAGTCGAAACATCGGCAATAATTAAATAATAACTCAACAATTTTGGAGTATTTTATTATTTTGATCCTGACCAAAACCCTGATTAATTTTTCCAGCATTATAGTACAGTGTTGATTATTGAAAAGATACTTGTGTTTATTTCATGTAACAGATATTAAACCTAATTCATATAATTCCTTGACTTATGTTTTTCAATTTCCATTCTATTGTGCCAAGCAAAAAATTAAGTCCAATGGAACAAGTACACATATTTGAGTTTAAATGGAGAGTTTTTTTAAATCATAGAGATTATTAGTAGAGAATTTTTGTTAGGGTTCAGTCAAGGTTGATCTAAGAAAATAAAATTTAAAAAAGTGTATTTTCTATAATCTGCTGACATTTTGGCTTCCAATGTAAGCCATCTTCAGGGCTATTGAAATACAATGTCATAAGAAAAACAAAAACCTTTATGATTTACATTATTATTTCATAAAATTGATATAACTAAAAGTAATATGATATCTAATGCTCTGGAAAAACAAAAATAATTTTAAACAATAAATGCAAGGGAATAGAATAAAAATCTAATTGTCTCAGCCAGGACTCGAAACTGGATCTCCTGCTATCCAGGGCAGCGAACTAACCATTTGAACCACCGAGACTAGCCAGATAACTTATTAAATTCCCCACACTCTTACCGGGAGTCTAAACCTCTGAGAAAGACGAATACATCGTCTAATTTTTTTTATATAAATATTCTTTTGTTGTGGTATTTAATCCCACTTAAATTTATAAAATAAATTCAAGGGAATAGAATAAAAAATCTAACTGTCTCAGCCAGGACTCGAACCTGGATCTCCTGCTATCTGGGTTAGTGCACGAATTTGTGCAAATGGTTAGCACACCGGCCCAGGTAGCAGGAGATCAAGGTTTGAGTCTGAAACTGAGAAAGTTTGATTTTTAATTTAATTTCCTTGCATTTAATGTTTAAACTTTACATGGGATTTAATACCACAACAAAAACAATATTTATTTAAAAAATAATTGTGTAGAATATTTACCACACCTACCTATCATGAAGGTGTGAGGAAACCTGTTGCTATCTGTATAAAATGTTCATGACTGAGAGGAAGGGATTGGAAATTAGGAAAACTTAAGATGGACATTTGAGTGGCGGAAGGTTAGGGGGGGTGTGAGGCGGTGGGTACAAAGTGAGAGCGGCCTGAATAGTAAATTTTATTTAATAATAATGTAAATCACATAGTTTTTTTTTTCTTACAAAGTAAGCCAAAATGTCAGCAGATATAAAGATATTTTTTGGACCAACCTTGACTGAACCCCCCAAAAAATGCTCTACTATCAAATATATTTGTTTTTAAATTACATTAGATCAGGATAATTAATGAATATTTCCTATTAATTTAAGTAATTTCCTATTAAACATAATTGTTTTGATTCAATACATAGGAAATTGAGAGGCAGCAACTAAGTAATAAAGTATAAAGAAAAAAGCAACAGTGAAATTAAAGTATAAAGAAGTAAAAACTTAACTTTTGTTTATTTCAACGTTAAGATAGTACTTTCTAAATTTACCTGGCTGCGAGAACTCAACTGAATGTTTTTCCTTCAGAGTGACATTAGGATATCTATAAAATATGGCAAGACCATCTCCCCTGTTTCTTGTTTTCATTTTAATCACTGACTTGTAACCTAAAAAATTAAATGATAGTAGTTTCCTAAATATTAATATTATTCTGATAAACATTAAATATAATACATAAATATGTTTATAATTTAATAATAACTAACAATAATTAATAACAGTGTGACATTTTTAAAACACATTTCTTCACACAATTAAGAGAGATTATACATTTATTAAAACAACCACAATAATTTTTAGTGAACACAAGTTTCCAACATAATGGGAATTTCATTTTTATAAAATATGAGTAATATATAAATAAGCTAGTTTTTTCTAATGAGTGATTATCTCATCAAAACTCGAGGATTATCATATATATTTTGCAATTGATGAACATAAGGTTCAAATAAAAGAAAAGCTAAGCAAGGAAGAGGAGATGTGGTTTAAAAGAGTAGACCAAATTGGAGAATTATCAGTAGAAATATTTTATTAGTTATATGAAAATAGTTTATAGAAAATAAATATATGTATAATGTAACTTTAACATAAATAGTTTAAATTTTATTAATTTATTGTAATATAAAATTTTCATTAAAAAAAACAAACAAACTGGAAGAAATATTAAGATGTAACTAAAGGTTTTCAGAGGATTTAAGAAGAAAGAGAATCCAAATTCGATATTAGAGCCCCTTTCTGCAACTACTGCATACATACATATATGTACACACACACGTTTTTATACTAATTTCATTGCATATATGATAATTTTCAATTTTTATGACAGTGAAATTGAGATGGATTAATTCAACCAGTAATTCACTGGATAATAAGATCTTTTGTTAAAACTGAGTGATGAACAATAGAGATTTTTATTTTTCTATCAGAAGTCAACATTTTAGTCATGATTTTTTAAAAGAATTACAGGTAAAAACTTTCTAGACATAATGTCGGTTTAAAACATTAAAAACTGTTTGTTTAAAAAAAACCAAAAAAACAGTAATAACAAAACAGTTTGTTCAATTATAGTTTTAACATATAAGTTAAAACTAATTGAAGCATAATTTTTTTTTGAAAATAGGCCAAAGAGATACCTGTAACAAATAGCCAGATAGTAAGTTATATAAAATATATTTCTGTTTATTGATTCACATATTTTTTTTTTGCTGCAGTATTTATTATTTTTGGTATCAAGCATGGATAATTATGTTTGAATGAAATAATATTGATAATTAGAGGTTTTTGATGGGATTATCAACACAACTTTTATTGATAATAGAATAAAAAAGAAAAAAAAAAAGGTTTTAGTAGGATAAACAGTATCTTTAAGTGTTCTGTTTATCCTACCTTTTTCATTAAAATATTTTATTAATGACATTAATTATCAAATCTAATCAAAACGTAGTGTTTAGGGGTCCAGGAGAAATAAGTCTTATAAATAAGTTTTCTTCACTATTTATTTTTTAATATCCAAGGAGTTAAGGTTCAAACTAATTGTTAGAAAAAAATTATATAACTAATTATGGCAAATTACTGACTAGGGTTAATAGTAACCCATTAAAGCATGCATGGTCTGTTATGGAAAATTTCTTAATATACCAATATCATCATCACCAAAGTTAATCCATATATTAATTTTTAGGCATCCAAATAAAGGGAAAATTTAAATTTTACATTTAACTATAATGGTGAAAGTGAAACTAAAAACTATTTAAGATTTCAGCCATACTTTTACTACCGCCTCTTTACTCCCTCACTCTGACTTTAAAGGAAAATATATGTTAATATGCATATATAATTTTTTTAAATTGATAATCTGGACTAATATCAACCAGACCAGATTTCCTATTCTCCTCTTTAGTTTGTAATCAAATACTATATCTTTTAACTAAGTCTATTGTATAAAACATAATTATTATAAACATTATTTCAATAATGTTCGTTTTTCAAAGAAAAATTATTGAAAAAAATATTCACTAAAACAAAAGACAATATTAAAAATATAAGTAAGTAATGTGAATGTACAAGAATCTATCAGAATCTATAAATTTAAAATGTAACTATCAGAAGAAATCTTTAAGAAGAATTATATGAAAGTTTTTGAGCTGAAGAACTGAGTTGCAAATTAACTGTGTTGTTAAAATATGTACTTTGTTTATTTATTTTCAATAACATCACTCACCTAAAGATTCTAAATGATTGAAGAAATAAGGCAATTCAATCTCTTCTACTTCTTGAAGACAAAATATCTAAATTAAAATTAATTAAATTATAATTGAGAACAGATAGAATATAAATGTCAAATACAACAAGAAATAACAATTAAAATTACTTAAATTTCAACATGTTTTTTACATTAAATATAGGTTATTAATTGCATTAACTAGGACAGAGAAGGCTAAAAGTAAGCTATAGGATTCACCATTCATTCTTTTATAATGCACGGATGGCAGAGAGCAATTGAGGCAAACTTAGCAATAAAAAATTGTAACTTTAAAAAAAAAAACTGATTTCAATATTTAATTTTCTATGGAAATAATCTAAAAATTTTGGCAGTAAATATAGTGAAAATAACTTACGTCAGGGTTGATGGAAGTAATATCTTTTTCTATTCGTTCTTTCCTGTAAGACCATCTCAGCATGTAGTCTGGCTGGTCTCTATAAAGGTATCTATGTTTGTGCAACAGACCCTGTGAGAGGACATTGTAGTTCATGACTTTCAACTTTAAAAGTCCATCTGAAGCAATAGGAAACTTTTCAGTTAGTTTTACAGGATGGTGTATATTCTCAACCAAGATGTTTCCATCATTTTGAAAAATAAATAAAACTTGAGGGTCAATATTTATTCAGAAAAACATAAATGTCACTTTGCAGTGAGAAGGGGGCCCATTGGCCCCACTACCAACAAATTTTTGCGTCAAGGCCCAAGAGGTTGAGAGGCCATCTCCGTTTTAATTGCCGGGGAGGATTGTGGGGATTAGAGACCGATGACAGAGATTGGGCATATGGATTAAAATGAAATTGGAGTTTACCGTGGAAGAACTTAAAGCGGGTGGAGATAAGGTCTTGGACGAAAGGAATATTAGAATTGTGATGAAGGGTTGAGTTGGATACATAATAAAGAGTATTTGCAATTATTCTTAAGGCTTTGGATTGAAAGGATTATATTTGCTAGATATTGGAAGGCTTAGCAGAACCCCCAACTTCTTCACCATATACCAAGATTGGTCGTAGTAATGTCATGTAAAAAGTTAGTTTATTCTGTTGTAAGCTGTGAACGCCTGTTTATAAGTTTGTATAAGTGTCTGTAAAGTCTGATGAGTTCTTGTTGTTTAACATATTAAAGTTTAATATGTTCGCACCAGTAAAGTCATGAGTCCAAATGGAACCCAAGGTAACAGACTGAATCAGAGAGAGATATAGGGATGTTATTGTATGTATCAATGCTGGGAGAATCTTTCCTTTACTGAAAACTTACCTGTATAATATGGACTCATTTATTTTGATTTTATAGCAGCTGCACTGCTGAATAGCATTAAGGTGGGTTTTGTAAAATATTGGAAGCAAATTTGGAATCAGGATGGGAAGAGAGGATCACTTTGTCTTCAGCAAAGAGGGCCAGGAGGGTATTTGGATGGTGATGTCTGCAGTGTACAGAATGAAAAGGATGGGTCTAAGCACACTGCCCTGTAGAATGTCTGCTTTCGCAGGGTTGTAAGGTAATTATCAGAGTAAACAGATCCTTGCCAGATACAAAAGTACAGTTGGAAAGGTAGGATTTATGGATTAAATATATTATGCTAGGGAATATGCACTTAACTTTATATAATAAATCATTATGCCATTCTCGATCAAAAGCTTAAGCTATATCTAAGTATGTACCAGGACAGTATTCTTTTTTCTCGAGGTAAGAGGAAATTAAATCAACAACGTGGAATACCTGTTGGACAGTAGAATCAGAATCCAAACTGAAGGTTTGGGAGGATATTTTAAAAATTTAAGTTAGGCATCATTCAATTTAAAAGAATTTTCTCAAAAAACCTTGGATAGTGAGGGGAGAAGACTGATTAAGTGGTAGGATGATTCATTATGATCAGGTTAGCCTGATTTGGGGAACAAAGTTATTTTAGATAATTCTAGAAGAGTCAAAAGTGGTAGTTTGAAGAATACAGTTATAATGGTAGGTCAGGAAAACAACTGCTTTTTTGGGGAGATTACATAGTATTAGCCTAGTAATTAAGTTATAGTTGGATGCTTTACTCTTAGGCAGATGGTTAATAATATACTCGACCTTAGAAGGGGTTACTACCTTAATCAGTGTTATTAATATACAATTTTTCTCAATGAGTTAAAAAAAAAAAAAAAAACTCATTCAATTACATAAAGAGATTATTTTTAGATCCAAATAATCTATTTTATTTCAAACTTTATAAAAAATAATATACAGAACATCATTTTATGAGCAAAGAACTGATTTACTTGTAGCTGACAACATTAACTAATAGCCAATTAAAACATAAATAAATGTTTTTTAAAAAAAGATCAATACATTCTGTTAATGCCCCAAAACTATAAAGCCCTTCATAGTATTTTTAACATTTCACCATTATATAAGTAAAAGTGTGCATAAAAAAAAAAAAAAAACAAAAAAAAAAAAAAAAATACACCCTCTTGCAAACATTGTAATGAAAACCATAGGTTAAGAGTATGTGGAAGACAGCCAATGAGGATGGATTCATATAAGTATATTCATGGTGGGTTCAGTACATTCATGGTGGAAATAACCCTGTAGATTATTATTCAGATTAAGGGGGCTTTAAACTAAACATTTGTTTACAATTAAAATTTTAATTTATTCATTATTACTGTATTTTGCTTAGGGTAAAGAATAAACATGGTTGATGGTTAGTTGGCCGTCTCGAATATCACGTGAGAATGGTCGGGGTTTCGGCCAGGAAGAAAAAAATATACACCAAAATTAGGAGTAATATTTTTATTTATGCCAACGTTTCGGCTTAACTAGTAAGCCATCATCAGGGCAATGGCGTTGAGTGGAGAAATCTCCCCAGGGTGGTTGTTCACATTGTAAACTGAAGTTACACGTAATATATATAATATAAGCAAGTTTATTAATATATAAACATTTGTAGGCATGTGATGTATATTATGATAAGTTAATTATATAACTGATGTAGTGTATACTGTGTAATATGATATTATATTCAACTGTATGTATTATATGTATTGGTATTATGCATGTGGGTCTTTAAACTTTGAAGTAGTAATATATATTACTGATAATTAAGTATTATATATAAATTACATATATTGCAGGAAATAACCAGATTGTAATGTATAATACTTTTCTCCAATGAACACGGCTTCCCTCATGAAAGATTTTCGGAAAAGATTTAGAAAACTTTCTCAAGAATGAGCTCCAAGCTCAAACGAACACTTCATTCACGAATAAATCTCTCATTCCTTATCAGCAAAGCAGTGGAAATCCATCCAAATCATAGCACATTTTTTTCCCCTTTTTTATTGTTTGGAAATTATTAAAGGGGGAAAATTGATTTGAAGCTCCCATGAACAATTTATTTAATTATTTCATTATGTATGGAGAATATATAAGAGTATGCTGCCTTCAAGATGTAAATAAAACTGACATCCAAGACAATAATAGCCCTTAAGTAGTTGCAGTGTCTTCTCTGCAAACAAGTATTTTCTACTTACTCAAGTTTTTTAACTCTTCAGATTTTTGTTATTTCTCAAAGTATTGATCCATTATTGGCCCACACAAAAATTGTAGTACAAAATTTATAACCTAGAAAAATTTTAAGAAAGCTCAGCCCTTGTAATATTAAGGGTATAATGATTAAAAAACAAGACAAATCCAGCACAGTTGAAATTCTGGCAGATTTAACAATTCAACTTCTCTCAGTCCATCATACATATTCAATAGTCACAATCATATACACACATAAATATATATACTTCCACATATATACATACTTATACACACCCATACGCTAACCTACACACTCAGACAAACTTATATAAACTATACCTTATATCCAGAATTATAAAACTAAAAACAAATTTAGTAAGAATTCACCGTTATAAATTAATTTTGTTTAAAATTTCCTATTTTAATATCTTATTATATCTCATATATGTATACATATATATATATATATATATATATATATATATATATATATATATATATATATATATATATATATATATATATATATATATATATATATATATATATATATATATATATATATATATATATATATATATATATATATATATATATATATATATATATATATATATATATATATATATATATATATATATATATATATATATATATATATATATATATATATATATATATATATATATATATATATATATATATATATATATATATATATATATATATATATATATATATATATATATATATATATATATATATATATATATATATATATATATATATATATATATATATATATATATATATATATATATATATATATATATATATATATATATATATATATATATATATATATATATATATATATATATATATATATATATATATATATATATATATATATATATATATATATATATATATATATATATATATATATATATATATATATATATATATATATATATATATATATATATATATATATATATATATATATATATATATATATATATATATATATATATATATATATATATATATATATATATATATATATATATATATATATATATATATATATAT